>VWPV01031281.1:0-16594 GCA_013389885.1 Geococcyx californianus
TGGCAGCCAGGCCCTGGGGAAGGAGGGAGGGTGGTGGCTGTGGGGAGAGGAGGAGGAAGGTGGGAAGAGGCTGAAGGCCCCAGCGGGGTGGGAGGAGGGCGAGGGTTGCTGGGCACCCTGGGAAACGCGGGGATCAGGGGGCGCTCTGCATGGTGAGGGAAGGAGAGAAGGAGGGAGGGAGAGAAGGAGGGAGGGAGGGAGGGAGGGAGGGAGGAAGGGAGGAAGGGAGGGATGGAGGGATGAAGGAGGGAGGGCGAGCGCCAGCAGCCGCCTCTTCCTCCTCCTTTGCAGCCTGAGCCCGTACTGTTTCTCACTGCCGCTTTCCTCCTTCACAGCTCCCTCTGCCTGTCTCCCCACGAACACCTCGGGCTCTTCACTGGGCCTTGCTGCCATGCGGCAGCTCGCCGGCCTCATCCCTGCATCTCCTCTGCCCCCAGTTCCACCCTGTCCCCTCTCTCAGCCAAGCTCCTGGCCCTACCAAGCTCCCAGCTGCGATCACCCTGGAGCATCTCCCCGGGGGAGGAGGGGGCAGCTGGTGTGCGGTGCATGGATGAACACAGGCACCTGCATTGCTCTGTCCTGGTAATGGTCTGGACTCACAGTCCAATGACCCTGGCTTGGCTGAAGAAAGTCCCTGAGTACCCTGATTTGGTTCCCAGCTTGGTCCTGATCTGTTCCCCAGGAACCTCGGCACGCTCCCTGGCTTGGTCCCAATCCAGTCTCTAAGCATCCCAGCTTGGTCCCTGGGTTGGTCCCAGTCCCTGAATATTCCGGCTTAGTCTCCAGCTGATCAGCAGCTGGCCCCTGAGCACCCCAGCTTGATTTCTGGCTTGGTCCTGATCCAGTCCCCTAGCACTCCAGCATGGTCCCAGGCTTGGTCCTTATTCAGTCCCCAAGTACCCAAGCTTGGTTGCCAGCTGATGCTCAGCTGGTCCTTGAGCATCCCAGCTTGATCTGTGACTTGGTCCTGATCCAGACCCCAAAGATCCCAGTTTGGTCCATGGCTTGATACTGATCCAGTCCTTGAGCACCCCAGGTGGTACCCAAGCACCCTGGCTTGATCCCTGTCCTGGTCCTCATCCAGTCTCCAAGCATCCCAGCTTGGTGCATGGTTTAGCCCTAATTCAGCCCCTACATATCTCAGCTTGATCCCTGGCTTGGTCCTGATCCAGTCTCTGAGCATCCCAGCTTGGTCCTCAGCTGGTCCCCAAGCACTCTGGCCCGATCCTGGGCTTGGTCCTGATCCAGTCCCCGAGCATCACAGCTTGGTCCCCAGCAGGTCCCCAAGAGCCTTAGTTTGATCCCTGGCTTGGTCCCTAATCAGTCCCTGCGCATCCCAGCTTGGTCCCCAGCTGACCTGGCTTGGTCCTGATGCAGTCCTCGAGCATCCCAGCTTGGTTTGTGACTTCGTCCTGATCTAATCCCTGAGCATTCCAGCTTGGCCCGTGGCTTGGTCCTGATCTAGTGCCAAAGCACCCCAACTTGGTTCCCAGTTTGGTCCTGATCTAGTCCCAGAGCTCCCTGGCTTGGTCCCCAACTTGGTCCTTCTCTAATCCCCGATGGCCCTACCTTGATCCCAATCCAGCCCCTGAGCACCCTAGCTTGATCCCAGGCTTTGTCGCAGTCCAGTCCCCGAACACCTCAGTTTGGTCCTCAGTACCAAAGGCATCCAGAACTGCTGTGATTTCTTGTCTCTGATGTGGCCTTGGGACCAGGATGCTCCTGGCCTGGGGGTGAATGGTTGCCCCCATCCCTGAGTGGCTCAAGGTTTTGGGGTGCAACAGCTCCTCCTGTCCTACAAACACAACCACACTAGCTCAGAACCATTCCACCCCAGCACCCACCTTCCCACGACAGCACCATTCAAGGGATCAGAGGGTGAAGTTTCCAGCATGGATGCTTCTACAGAGCTTTCGGGCTCAGCATCAAAAATACATGGAATTTTGGAGGGGTAATTAATAAAAGTCTCATGCATCATGCATGGCCAGTGACGCAGAGGAAAACAGGGCTGTTCACTGCTGGGTGAGTGCTGACATCTATGGAGAGATGCCCAAAAGACGTCTCTTCCCAAAACAAACATGGATGCTAAGGTCCTTATTAGTGATACCCAAGGTCTTCCCTCAGAAAAAGGTTTTCTTCTGGTGCCTGGGGTCATCTGCATCCCACAGAACAGTCCTTGCTCAGGACCAGGTTCCCATAACATGGGATGGTTCAGAGCTTGGGGCTGGTGGGTGCCCACCAGAGGCTGATGAGAACCCTTGGGTGCTATCAGAGGTGTGAGCTCTTAGGGACAGATCTGAGGGGACATTTAGGATTTACCCCTCAACAAGGTTTCCTTCTGGCCCTTTCCCCATCCCATCTCTGCTAGCAGCCCTCAGGGACCCCATGCCCCCCGTCCAGCTTCCCACCCCATCTCCATGCGGTCCTCCCAGCCCATGGCAAGCTTGGTGCTGGGCAGTGGATTTTGCAGGGATAATAGGGGTTTAATCCTAGGATGCTCCAACCCACTTTGTCACTAAAGGGCTGGAGGACACGATGGGACCTGGGGAAGGAGACCTCCCACCTCCATAACACAATTGGGGGCCAGATTCCCCCTCTCCCGGGCTGGTGGAGAGTAGAAAATGTCTTGGAGAGAGCAAATTTGCAGCTCTGCCCCTTCCCTGCCTCAGTTTCCTTCTTTGCAAGAATTCTGATCACCCTTAAAATACCCGAGCACCGATGATAACCACCAAGCCCTGAGCCAGGGATGTGCTGTCCCATCCCTGTTGCCCAGCTCCATTCCTGCAGGCACCTTCACCTTCCAAATAACTGAGACCATCATGCATCATCCGAGTGAGCATCTCCCATTGGAAGGATGAGATTTCAGGGTTGCATGGTTTTAGCTGATTTTTTACCACCAGAGGAGGGAGGCTCTGCTACCAGTGGCACCTTCCGAGCTGCAACATCTCCTCCCAAGACACCCAGCTGCTGCTTGGTCCCAGGAGAAGGGAAACAGCATCTCTCAGCTGCCTAAAATGCCAAAAGGGAAGGAGAAAATAGCCCCCACCTGCTTCTCAGGGGACCTCATCCTGCCTGCCTGATGGCACCTGAACCTTCTTCAGCCTTGGGGGTGAAAACGGGGAGTGTGGCTGTGCTTCACTCTGTTTCCTGTGGGTGAAGCCTGATAAGGTGTGTGGGTATCTGCACTCCATAGAGAACCAGGAGCCCAAGGTGGAGGCTCTAGGCTGGTTTTGGGGTCCTTGTGATGGGCCCCACAGCTCTGGATCCAAGTAGAGCAGATCCGTCCAGGGCTTGGGAATAAACCCAGAGCCACATCCTGCTTTTCAAAAGGGGAACTTGCTGGTGGGGATCCAAGACCTGTTACCTGCTCTGTTCAGGGACAAGACCCTTCTCCCAGGATGAGCCACCCACCCTGGGGATTTGGAGACGCTCAGGAAGAGAACTGCTGCTGCACTGATAGATTTTTCTCTCCCTGCTAATTATTTAAGCACTGTTTTCCCCCCACATGGGACCTACAGGCCAAAACCACCCCAAAAATACCACTGGTGTTGGCTGCTACACAGGATTGAACAGCAGAGTGAAGCCAAGAGGTCTTGGATTGGCTCAAATCTTTAATTAGAAAAATAGACACNACCTTTCCAAAGGGACCATTATGCACCGGTTGCTGGAGCCCGGTAGCATCTCTCTCTCCTTCAGGAGAAAGGACCAGTGCAGCTGGAGCCCCTGGTTGGAAGCATCATGTAAAGTTCTGGCAGGGGAAATCACAATCATGTCTCTACAAACACGGGATGTCCATGGGGTTGGGTGTATAAAAATCCATCTCAGTGGCAATTTCTTTCTGTATATGGGTTTTTCTTTCCTCTCCTTGGAGTAGGAGCTATAAAAATGACTCAGTCCTTGCAGTCTGGAGATGGCTCCAAGTGGCCGGAGCTGCCACATCCCACCTCTGCAAACCAGTAGTCCAGCACCGCAGTGTCACCTCTGCCTCCTGCATGCCCCTCTCCTCCCCAGCACGGCCGGATACACCGTCATCTTCTCCGGGGCCAACCCAGGAGGATAATCCCACCCCAGCTCTCCCATGAGATGCTCGGGGGACCTCGGGAAACGCCGTCTCCCAGCGCTCAGGCTGGGGCTTCATAGCGTCCCAAAGGAGAGACCAACTGAGAAGAAACCCAAACCTTTGAGCTTCTCCTCCGTCCGGGCTTTCTGCTTCAGGTGGACCTTGCTGTGGCGTTTCTTCTCGTCGCTCCTAGCAAAGCGGCGGCCACAGGTGTCGCAGGAGAAGGGCTTCTCACCAGTGTGGGTGCGGATGTGGGTGGTGAGGTGGTCACTGCGGCTAAAGTTCCTCAGGCAGATGCGGCACTGGAAAGGTTTGTGGCCTGTGTGGATGCGGAGGTGCCTGTTGAGCTCATCCGAGCGAGCAAAGCTCCGGATGCAGTTCTCCACCGGGCAGGCAAAAGCCTTCTCATGAGGTTTTGGGCAGAAGCATTTGGAAGAACACTTTGTCCGTCGGGTCTTCTTCTTGGGCTCGACCAATGCAGGAGGGTTGGTGGGCAGCAAGGAAGGGATGGAGGAAGAGGCGGGGTGACCCAAAAAGTCTGTGGGGGGGACAGAGGATGAGGGATGAGGATGGAGGAGCTCAGCAGAACTCATCAGACCTGGTAGTGCTTCAGGCTGGGCCAAGGAGGCATCAAATTCTGGCATTAAGGGAGGAGGAAGGTTGTGGATCTTGGTGTCGGCAAAGTCCCCACGGGACGGGAAGTTTTCTGGCTCGCAGCTGAAGCCCAGCTGGGTGCCGAAGCAGGCGGCATCCTCTGCCAGGCTGCTGAGCTCCGACTGGCAGCTGACGGACAAGATGTTCTCCATCTTGGAACCCAGTGAGTGGAACAGTCCCTGGCCGCTCTCTCCAGCTGGGAAAGCTTCGGGAGAATGGTAGCCAGTGGGCAAGTAGGCCTGATGCTGGGTGATGGGCTCCCACTGGGCACAGGAGGCTTTGAACTTGTCCAGAGGTGGGGAACCAGAGGGCAGCTTGATATCCTGCTTGTTGTCCAGGAGCTTGGGCTGGAAGAAGCACTGTGAGGTGGTTTCTAAGGTGGGTTGTGCCTGGAGAGACTGAGTACCCTCTGCTGCAGGGAAGCCACTGTAGCCCTGCTCCAGGAAGGGTGCTTGGGTGGATCCATTCATTTCAGGCTGGCCGGTGGCATAAAGGTCCATCTGGCTCTGAGCCACCTCAGGGCAGGGGTAAAGAGCATCCAGGTGCCTTTGGTGGCCCTCAGAGGAGGCAAAGGGGGAGATGCCCAGGATTCCTGACATCAGGTTGAAGAGGGATTCCTGGTCCTGGGGATGTTCCGGAACTGCCTTGATTAAGAAGCTGCCGGTGTAGCTGAGAGAAGGGGAGGGCTGGTTGCCCAGAAGGGAGTAATCCACTGCCCCACCACTCATCGGGGCACTCAGAAGCTCACCTGGAGATGCAGAGGAGATGGTGGTTACATGAGATGGAAGGATGCAAGAATGGGGGGGCGGGATACAGGGAACAGCGGGAGCCTGATGTTGCGTCACTGCAAGGTCCCCGTCCCAGCTGGGTCCTCAGGACCACACAGGAAGCCCTAAGCTTCACCCCCCTTCTCCAGCAGGACCTCCAGGACCTCCACCCTGGGCTAGCAGGGACTGGTGAACCCACAGCCAGAGGCTGGGGACAGAGGAGGGGGAGATGCCAGATTCCTGGCTGCAGCTCTCGATCCCAGTGGGGTTCCCCATCCCTGCTTGGCTCCCTCCTGCTCTTACCTCCAAGGAAATCGGCCTCTGCTAGAAGATGCTGTTCAGGTTGCCCCAAGCCCTGCAGGTCTCCGGTTTTCATTTCGTAGCTCTCCTCGTACTTGGAGTAAAGAGGATCCGGGCAGGAGAAATCCATAACATTGAGCATCTCTGCTGGAGGCACTGCTGGAGTGGAGGGGGTGGGATGGGGTGAACTGGGGGTGCTCAGGGCGAGCTGGAGATGTTTGGTGCGAGCTGAGGGATGCTCAGGGAGAACCAAGGGATGCTGAGGGCGAGCTGGGGGATGCTCAGGGAGAAAGAAATGATGCTCAGCACGAGCTGGAGTTGCTCGGGGCGAGCTGGGGGGTGCCTAGGGTGAGCTGGGGGGATGCTCAGGGAAAACCAAAAGATGCTCGAGGAGAACCAAGAGATGCTCCAGGACCGAGGGGTGCTCCGAGATGCTCGGGGAGATCCAGGGGATGTTCCAGGGTGCCTGGACTGCTCCGAGGGATGCTCAGGGTAGACTCCAAGGAATGCCTGGGGGATGCTCCGGGGTGCTTGGGGCAATCCAGGGGATGCTGGGGCTGGGATCCTGGGGGTGCTGAGCCCCGGAGGGGCAGGTTCTGGGGGGGCCAGGGGCCAGCAGCAGCGGTAGCCCGAGCAGTCGCCCGGCTCTCCCTCCCCGCCGCCTCCTTTATAGCTGCAGCCGGGCTGCTCCGACCCTTCCGCCGCAGCCATTTCTGGAGTCCCCAGTGAGGCTGCCGTGACGTAAATGCCCATATATGGACTCAGGATGTAGGCTAGGGAGTCCCAATAAGGAAATCTCTCCCGTGACGCTCAGCCCCCTCCCTCCTTCCCCCTCTTTCCCCTCCCCCTTTTCTCTCCCTCTCTGTTATCTTTTTTTTTTTACTATTTTTTTTAAAATTTTCCCCTCGCATCTCTCTCTTTTTAACCAATAATCGCGATATTTTTAACAAATCGCTCTGTGTGTGCACAGCATCCCCCCCCTGCAATCCTGCCCGCATCCCTCCATCACACCTGCATCACAAAATCATAAAATCATAGAATCATAGAATCACAGAATTATTTGGGTTGGAAGGGACCTCAAAGCCCATCCATTTCCAACCCCCCTGCCATGGGTGGGGACACCTCCCACTGCATCACACTGCTCAAAGCCCCATCCAACCTGGCCTTGAACACCTCCAGGGACAGGGCTTCCTGTCTGGGCACCCTGTGCTCATCCTCATCGTGAAGAATTTCTTCCTAATGTCTAATGTAAATCTTCTCCCTCCCAATTTAAAGCCTTTGCAAGCCTGCAGCCACCCACCTGTGCCCATGCATGTGCACACACGCGTGTGTGTGTAAGCACAAGCATGTGCAAGCAGCCTTGCCTTTACTCCCCCTACAATTCCCATGGCTGGGAGGGATAGGGAATGCTGAGCACCTCTCTGGATCTGGCCCTTACACCACAGCAATGCACTGGGGCTTTGGCTCCCCTCCCAACGTGGGCTGCTGTTCTTCCAGATTTACATCTCCCCAGGCTCTTATTCGCCTTATGCTATTTTTTCCCTGTGAATGCCTTTTGTTGCTCTTGTTCCTTCTAGAAGCGTGAAAGGTGCTGGGTTTATTCCTCCTCTCCTTTCTGTGTCTGATTTTGCAGTCCTTTCTGCTGGCATTCCAGATCTGCTTCCATTCGGAGCCATGAAGTTGATGCAGGCTTCTCTTGTGATAGAATAAGTGGCCAAAAAGAATCATAGAAACATAGAAGATTTCAGGTTGGAAGGGACCTTAAAGCCCATCCAGTTCCACCCCTCTGCCATGGGCAGGGACACCTCCCAACAGACCAGGTTGCTCGAAACCACATCCAACCTGGCCTTGAACACCTCCAGGGATGGGGCAGCCACGACTGCCCTGGGCAACCTGTGCCAGTGCCTCACCACCCTCATCACAAAGAATTTATTCCTAATGTCTAATCTAAATCTTCCCCCTTCCAATTTAAAGCCATTCCCCCTTGTTCTATCACTACAGGCCCTTGGAAAAAGTCCCTCCTTGGCTTTCCTGTAGCCCCTTCAGGTACTGGGAGGCTGCTCTAAGGTCTCCCCAGAGCCTTGTCTTCCCCTCAACCCCAACTCTTTCAGCCTGTCCTCATTGCAGAGGTGCTCCAGCCCTTGGATCATCCTCGTAGCCTCCTCTGGACTTGCTCCAGCAGTTCCATATCCTTTTTATGTTGGGTAGAAGGCAAATGTTGCGGCCAGCTCCCTTGCTGTGTTTCAGTCATCTGAGTTCATGGCTCCCACCCACGCTGGCATGGATTTGGATGCGGAGAGGACAGATCTACAGTGCAATTTCTATCGACTCATTGAAGGGGGATGTTTTAAGAGCAGACAAAACATGAGCAGTGATTCAGAAGGATCCTGGCAGCACTTTCACCTTGCCATGGTGCCCTGAGCATCCTCCTGGCTTCTCCATCTGCTGTGGTGGTGGGAAGCATCCAGTAAAGTAAGTCTGGAGGTTGTTGCTTTTCCTGCTTGGTTGTTTATAGAATCATAGAAATATGGAATGGTTTGGGTTGGAAGAGACCTCAAAGCCCATCCAGTTCCACCCCCACGCCAAGGACAGGGACACCTCCCACTGGATCAGATTGCTCAAAGCTTCATCCAACCCGGCCTTGAACACCTCCAGGGATAGGGAAGCCACAATTTCCCTGGGCAACCTGTGCCAGTGCCTCACCACCCTTATTGTGAAAAATTTCTTCCTAATGTTTGATCTAAAGCTTCCCCCTTCCAATTTAAAGCTGTTCCCCTTCATCCCATTACTATAAGCCCATGGTAAAAGTCTCTCCCCAGCTTTTCTGTGACCCCTTCAGGTACTGGAAGGCTGCTCTAAGGCCTCCCTGCAGCCTTCTCTTTTACTGGCTGAACTCTCTCATCCTGTCCTCATAGCAAAGGTGCTCCAGCCCTGGGTGCACACATGTGTGTACTCGCACCAGCAACTTGACGTGTGTGCATGCATGAGATCATGTATGCACACATTTTCTTGTGCTTTTGTGACGAGACCTGTGATGATGTTGCCGTCTTGCATGATCTCCTATGCATGTTTTCACATGTTTATGGCATGCGTGTGTTTGCATGTGCTGAAATGTGCATGTGGTGTGGGATGTGTTCAGAGATCTGCCCAATACAGCCAAGGATGGGTGGCTTTGGGCATGCCAAGGGAGTGCCCCCTGAGGATGGCCACCTCTATCCTCCCAGTTCTTGGCCATGCTGTCTCAGTGGTGCACCCAGATGCACTCCCTCACCCTCCAAAATCTCAAGCCACGCCAGCGAGGGAAGAAGGAGAGCAAGGAGGACTACATGAAAAGCACGCGGTGAGTCCCCATGTCCCAAGAACCCTCCTCCCACAGCTGAAGCTGCTGGTCCTCAGGGATACTCCGTGAGCCCCAGTGTCCCATTTCCACTGACGAGTGTTCATCAGACCTCAGCTCCTGCTGTGGGTTTTGAGTGTCCTAAAGCCACAGATCCCCATGGGACATGTCACTCTCCTGCAGTGGCCCTGTGGTGGCCATGGGGAGTGTAAGCGTGGGCATCCATGCCTGACCATGCCTCCATCCCCGGCAGGGGCTGCCTGGAAGCTGGGCTGGAGTCCCTGCTGAAGGCGACGGGCAGCAACCTGCTCATCCTCCGCATCTCACACTGCCCCAACGTGCTGACGGACCGCTCGCTCTGGCTGGCCAGCTGCTACTGCCGGGCCCTGCAGGCTGTCACATACCGGTAAGGATGGCCACCAGCATCCACNTTTCTGTGACCCCTTCAGGTACTGGAAGGCTGCTCTAAGGCCTCCCTGCAGCCTTCTCTTTTACTGGCTGAACAATCCCAACTCTCTCATCCCGTCCTCATAGCAGAGGTGCTCCAGCCCTCTGATCAGCTTTGTAGCCTCTGTACTCACTCCAACAGATCCATGTCATTCCTTTATGGAGATGATCCTGGATGAGCAGCAATGCTTTGAGGAGCAGATTGCCACCAGCATCCAGCACAGGCAGTTTGGGTGGGGAAGGGAAAGTTTTCCTCTGGGCAATCTGTTGGGCTCAGAGCCTACTATAAAGCACATGGTGCGAAACCTACCATGTCTAAGTGCAAGGTTCCCAGTGAGAAGTTCACCTCTGCAATGCAGGAAAAAGCTGCAGGGTGCAAAGGAGCTGGAAAAGAAGAGAGGACCTCTCCTTCTATCCCTTACCCAGTGTTTTCCCTGCATCCATTTGCTTGTAGACATTGTTGGAAAACCATATCCACTAGGGATGTGCAGCAGTGCCTGCATCCGTGTCCACAGGGCCAAGTGATACTTGAGCTGGGGTGCAGCAGCTGAAGTCCTTCTATTCCTGGCTCCAGCAATTGACTCATTGCGTGACCTTGGGCGAATCACTCAGAAATGTATCTACCAGTGCTTTCCCACGTTGGGGGCAAGGTTGTTCATCCTTGCCTCTGCAAAACGCACTAGGAGTGCTGGTGAGGAGGCGCAAAGAAGCATTAAGCCTGGCTGGTGATTCAGGGAGTGTCAGGGAATGAGCTGTAAGGTTCAGACTGGAAATAAAAGATGGGATGGTGAGAGACCCGGGAAAGGTGAGTGGAATCAAATTATTCACCATTTCTGACCTCCCATGACCTGAGGAAGCCTAGTGCAGTGGCCAGAAAGTGGGTTTTAGGTAAACCAAAGGCAATATGTAGAATCATAGAATGACCTGAGTTGGAAGTGACCCACAAGGATCATCGAGTCGAACTCCTGTCCCTGCATAGGACAACTGCAACATTCACACTCTGTGTCTGAAAGCATTGTCCAAATCCTTCTTGAATACTGTCAGGCTTGGTGCTGTTACTGCTTCCCTGGGGAGCTTTTCCAGTGCTCCACCACCCTCTCTCTGGGTGAAGAACCTTTTCCTGATGTCCAACCTAAATGTCCCCTGTCATTACCTCAGGTCCCAGCATTGGTCACCAGAGAGAAAAGATCAGCGGTTGCTCCTCTTCTTCCCCTGGTGAGGAAGTAGTAAACTGCCCTCAGTCTCCTCCAGGCTAAACAGACCAAGTGATGAAATTGGAGCACAGCCCTTCAGGACATCATGGGGAAGAAAGACAATATACAGGTTCAAAATAGTCCATCTGGGGCTACAAAACACAACCCCAGCCTGCTGCTTAGGGGATCTGCTGGATGCTGGTGGGATATGACCAAGGGATGGACCTCAGGGTCATAGAATCATAGAACGGTTTGGGTTGGAAGTGACCTTAAAGATCATCCAATTCCAGCCCCCCTGCCATGGGCAGGGACATCTCCTACTAGACTGGGCTGCTCAAGGCCCCATCCAATTTGGCCTTGCTCTCTTCTTCACCTCTCCTTAGCTGTGCTAGATGGACCCATCAGACCTTGGTTGCTCTTATTTTATTTGGCTGTGCCACATCTTAACTGGGATGTCAGGCTTTAGAAAGTGTAGGTCTTCCAGTCTCTGAGCAAGATTCTTGCTCTTGCTGCTGCCAGGACAAGCAGTTCTTTTCTCCTGGAGATGGAAAATACTGTCCCATCTTTCATACAATGCCAGCCCAATGTGCCATGGGAAGGTCCCCTGCTACTGCTGCGGGGCAGAGGCAGCTCTCAGAAACCTCTCTTCATCCTCAGAAATGATCCTAAAATAGTGGCAACATTTCAGTTCCACAGACAAGAAAAAAAAAAGAATATTGCATGTTTTATTGTCTCCATGTCTGCTTTGGAAAGTGCTGGTGACCATACAGGGTGGCTGTAGCTGCACAGGTCCTGTTTGATACGTCCTCTTCCTCTGGATGGCCTCTCTTTTAAGCCTGAGATAAACAGAGATCAACATATCAAAAAAAGAGTCTAAAGTGACCCTCTTGGACTGTGGTTTCCATGGGAGGAGCGTGGCTCTCAGCTCCAACTGTGGAGGTTGACATGACGCATGAGGTAATGGGAAAACGTGACCATTCCTAAAGCCAAGGACCAGGTGCTGGCACAGCATTTCCCTTCCCAGAAGGGGCACTTGGCTGGAGAGGAGGCGGGATAGCCTTCCTGGGGTGAAACGCGTCGTCATAAAAATACGGAGAGGAAATCCGTGCAGCAGCCAGGTCTCCCCTGCCTCATGTGGGCATCCCAAGAAGGTACCACAGCTCAGGTTCTATCCTGTTTTTAGGGTTTCCTCTCTCTCTCTCTCTGGTCCCTGAGATCCTGCAGGAAGATTTGCTTTAGGTCTTTAAAAGCTGAAGTCGTCTGGAAAGCTGCTGTGATAGCTCCATGTGGGGTGTCTTGCAGCAAACGTTCACCCAAGCAGAAGACCTTTGGGCTCCTGCTCCCTCCATGTGGTGGGAACATCCTTGGAGCAGCAAGTGATGACTCCAAAAGAGGAAGCATTTTTTCTCCAGCTGGCTGGGAGCCCAAAAAGCATCTCAGAGCTTTCTGGCACGGCATGGGTTGCTCAGCCCCAAGCTCACCCCTGAGCTCGCCCAGGACTGCAGCCCTCCAAGCGTGCCGCAGTGCCCAGGCTGCCAGCCCGGGACTCCCCCAGTCCCCTACCATCTGGAACCAACTGGCACAAGCCGTCATCTCTGGGTGCCGGCTCATCTCTGCTAGCCAGGGCCAGTGCTCGCTTGGCGAGCTTCTCTCTTGCTCCTGCTGATCACAGAATCATGGAATGGTTTGAGTTGGAAGGGACCTTAAAGCCCATCCAGTTCCAACCCCCCTGCCAGGGGCAGGGACACCTCCCACCAGACCAGGCTGCTCAAGGCCCATCCAACCTGACCTTGAACACCTCCCAGGGAGGGGGCAGCCACAGCTTCCCTAGGCACAGGGCCTCCTCACCCTCATCATGAAGAATTTATTCCTAACATCTATTCTAAATCTTCCCCCTTCCAATGTAAAGCTGTTCCCCCTTGTCCTATCACTACTGGCTCTTGGAAAAAGTCCCTCCCCAGCTGTTTTGCAGCCCCTTTCAGTACTGGAAAGCTGCTCTAAGGTCTCCCTGGAGTCTTCTCTTCTCCAGGCTGCGCAACCCAACTCTCTCATCCTGTCCTCATAGCAGAGGTGCTCCAGCCCTTGGATCATCCTCATGGCCTTCTGATCCACTCAGATGTTTCCCCTGCAGAGCTGGTGGCCTGCTTGGTCCCAGGAGTCTGACCACCCCACCACACATGCAGTCCATTGTAATGGCACATCAGCCTTCCTCCCCCTGCCAGCTTCCCAGTCTGCACTCCCAGTTGGGGTTAGAGCATGGAAATCGAGCCTTAATTCTTAGCTTTGTACTGTTTGTCTGCTGGCTTTCACTTTCGGGGGTTTGATTGTGGGTCTTCCCTACAGTCTGGGGAGATTTTGACAAGAAGCTGGATGCTCCCAGGACCCTCAGCCCTGTTCAGTGGAGAATCTGCTGTGGAAAGGATGCAAATCATAGAGCCATAGAATCATAGAATTGCCTGCTTGGAAAAGACCTTTGAAATCATGGAGTCCAACTGTACCCATCCACTATTAAACCAGATCTCTGAGAAACTCATCTACCCATTTTTAAAACACCTCCAGGGATGATGACTCAACCATCAATAGTCCTCTTCCTCCTGTTTTGCCCTGCTACGAGACAGCAAGGAGGTGGGGGTAGGTGTGAGGATCACCTTTCCCATTACAGCACACAGACTTGGCAAGGAGCTGTGGGCAAAGGCAGAGGTGGACAGCTCTGACTTGAGGCTGGAAATAATTTTTCCAAAGGGATGGGCTGAGCATTGGTTCATGGCAACATGACTTTGGCAGCCAAACTTGGGCCCATGAGAAAGGCAAAATTTCCATCAGTCTTCTCCAAGCCTCAAGGATTCGTGGCTCACATATCTTCTGCATTCCACCTGAAGCCCTATATTTAATACTCCTCAATGGATTCTACCACTGTCCGATTCCTTTTTGAACCCTTAGAATCCTCTGCACTGTGAGATGAGGTGAAGAAACTTCTCTTTCTGTTTGTTTGGAGCAACTTCAGAAGAGCAATTGGAGGGGTGTGCAATGAAAGTCTTTGCTGCTCTCACAAGATGATGAATTCCCACCTCCTGGTGATCAAAACCTCTCACATCCCACTTTGACAGCCAGTGGTCCAGCACTGTGGCATCGCATCTGCCTCCTGCATGCCCTTCTCCTCCCCAGTACAGCCCAATCCACTGTCATCCTCTCTGGGCCACCCCAGGATAATATTTCCACTGTGGCTCTCCCGTGAGATGCCTGGGGGACTCTGGGAAACACCATTTCCCAGTGCTCAGTTTGGGGCTTCACAGTGTCTCGAAGAAGAGACCAACTGAAAAGAAACTCATGGCTTTGAGTTTCTCCTCTGTCAGCGAAATTCCCTACTGGTAATGTCAGCTGGGAATGTAATTCCTGGGGAGGTGGATGGCAAGATGCTACTCAGCAGTGATTCCTCCTGGGATGGTCTTTGGAGATAGCAAGTTGATGGGTCACAGTCCAGCTGCTGGATCTCATCTCTTTGCCCTCCATCTCCCCCTCTGATCGCTCCAACCATCTCCCCTTCCACGAAAGCTTCTAGAATACATTGCTCTGCATTTCCATGGCAACTGGCACGCGACCAGCAGTGCCGTCTCTGCTGCGTACCTATTCCTGGTGTTGTGAAGGGGATGCTCACGTGTCGTAGGAGGCAACTCAGAGAGATACAGGGGATCACCACCAGCTCCTGGCTGTGCCACCAGCCATGGGGTGGTGGCGAAGGGATGCTCTGAGGACCTTCACTGAAGAGTATCTTTCCTCAGGCACATCCAGGTGGCCCCCAGCAGATTTAAGCAGCATGTGAGGCTCTATGAAATGCCTGCCAAAAGAGGCTTTTTTTAATTACTGGACATGAAGGAGGAATCGCTGGCTGGAATTTCAGAGCCTGGGCACGGCAGGAGGTCAGGGCGGATGGCTATCACTCCAGGTTTTATGTTGCTGCACATCACCATACGCTCCAGGTGCTCAGCTAGGGATAATAGCTCCGCATACCCTTAAAATTTATGGATCATAGGATGGTTTAGGTTGGAAGGGACCTTAAAGATCATCTGATTTCAACCCCTTTACCATGGGCAGGGCTGTGGATTGCTTCTCCTGCATCCTTACTTTTTTATTACAAGCAGCTGAGCTTTGAGGGTAAAACCCCCCAAATTTGGATGTTTTGGCTGCTACCTGCAGTTTAGCCGAGGGGAATTACAGCCTGGCAGTGACTGCATACACGGACAGTAGAGCAGCTGCCAAAGTGGAGAGGTCGCTGCAGTGCCTGCCATGGCATCGCCTCCTAAAAATAGGCTACAGGCAGAAATAACCTCATATCCTGGTCCCCCCTCTGTTCCCACGAATAATGAAATCAAATCAAAATCAATGGTAAAGGCAGACAGCTAATACTGTGAGCTCTCAGAGAAGCCAGTGGAGAGCAGAAGTGGTATTTCTAGTCTCTCCTTCACCATGAGCCCTAACCACAATATTTTTAGCATGTGTTTTTGCATGCGTTGGTCAGGGGCTGGAAGATTAATTTGGCTTAATGTAAGCACAAGGCAGAGACTGGGGCTGTCAGGAACACAATGATTTGCATGTAATAAAGTAATAAAACAGAAGGGGACAATTTTCTCAACTTCTTTCCACATTCACATTTTTTTCTAAGAGCCTGTCTGCCTTGATGTATTGACTGGGAAGCTGGAAACATTTCCAAGGATGCTTGCCTTCCAGTTTGAATGAAATGATTCACTGAGCCCCAAATAAGTCTTTTCTCCACTCATTCTCACACCGTTTTTCATAGAATGACAGAATCACAGAATGGTTTGGGTTGGAAGGGACCTCAAAGTCCATCCAGTTCCAACCCCTCTACCACGGGCAGGGACACCTCCCACCAGACCAGGCTGCTCAAGGACCTACCCAACCTGGTCTTGAACACCTCCAGGGATGGGGAAGCAACAGCTTCCCTGAGTATCCTGTGCCACTGCCTCATCACCCTTATAATGAAGAATTTGTTCCCAATGTCTAATCTAAATCCCCCCCCTTACAATTTAAAGCTATTTCCCCTCGTACTATCACTCCAGGCCCTTGTAAATAGTCCCTCCCCAGCTTTCCTGTAGACCCTCTTCAGGTTTTAATCACCTCTTAAAAAATTATGTATATTTTTAAATAAAACATTCTTTAAATTAAGGCGTTGGATTGTTTTAGTCAGAAAAACACTTGGGCTTTTATTTGGCTTCAAGGGGACTTTGAACAGCATCTTGAAATAAGCCTGAAATGAGCCTGAGCATCATTAGGCTTTATTCCTATTAGGCTGAAGCACATCTCAGTTCTCATCACAGATGAGAATTAGGATGGTTCTTGGCCTTCTCTAGGCCCCTTCTGCTCATCTCACTGTGGTTCTGCAGTCCGGGCTGGTTTCATGAGGGCAAGCATAGGTTTGCCCAGCACTCAGCAGTCTCGGAGCTTCAATACGGCAGAGCTGTGCCAGGGACACGTGTCTGAAATGAGACACAAACAAATGTTGGCCCCTTTACCATCTGTGTCATCAACCAGAAAGAGAGCTGCCCTGAAATCAGATAAAGGCATTCATTAACAAACCATTAGAATAAAATCCCTTTTGAGAAGGGCAAGTAAGAAAAGCTAAGCTGGCTGGAGTGGGAGGAGTGTTTCCTTGCCCACGGAAAGGAAGAAAGCCTTTGCCTCCACCCATCTGTCCTTCCCCAGGCTTCTGACCAGTTTCAAGACTCAGTTTCCCAATGCCCAAAGGTATTACTAGGAACTGGGATTGACCTTGGGAACCAGCAGGGAGCTTTCTTGGGAGACTCATGGAATCACAGAACGG
>VWPV01031282.1:0-40561 GCA_013389885.1 Geococcyx californianus
CCTGTTCCAGTGCCCCATCACCATAACAGTTACAAATGTCTTCCTAATATTTCATCTAAATCTGCCCTCTTTCAGCTTAAAACAATTCCCCCTCATCCTATCCCTGCACCACCTGATAAAGAGCCCCTTCCGAGCTTTCCTGTAGGAAAGAACTGGAAGGCTGCTATAACATGTCCCCAGAGCCTTCTCTTCTCCAGGCTGAACATCCTCAGCTCTCTCAGCCTGTTCTCATATGGATATGTATGAATAAAAGCACCATTTCCCATGATACTGTTAACAGTTTCCAAAGCTCCAGCCCTCTGACCACAACTTACCCCTTCCCATCCCTGCAAATATAAAAAGCTTTTCTACTTCAAACTTTCCAGTTTTTCCTACGCCACTTGCAAGATCTCAAGTCAGGAGAATTCAACCCCTGACTTTAGGAGCTGCCTCCGTACCTTTACCATGGGTACGTACTCCTCCGGCGGAGCAGGCTGTATTTTACTGGACATCTCTATGACCGCTTTCACCAGCCCCGTTACGTTCTCATAGACTTTGTCATTGGAGCGGTCCAGGTTGGCCGTAGGTGGAGGGCTTATCTCCTGTGGCTGAATCTGGAAGCAGAGAAGGGTTGTTTAATCTCCTGTCCCCAGCAGATGGAGCTCAGCAACTTCCCAGCCTCCGCAGAGCGCCGGAAAGGTCTCATATTTGCAACAGCCTCCCTCCCTGCCCTGGCCGAGCTCACTCACTCCACAATCAGAAGGAAGTTTCCTTCAGTTCTTTTGACTGAACTTGATCTGTGAAATGACTCTGGGGAAAGTTTTAGCAGGATTTCCCTGAAGGGCTTCCAGTATGATTCCCAAAACAGAGGAGAAAACAGTTTGAGGAATGATGAGTACAGAATACTCAACACATCTTGGTCGTTCACTACTGATGGATGAGTTGCACTGCTAAAGCAACGGGTATCAGGTCTTGGTTCCAGGATTTGCTTTGTGCTCCGAAATGATGTCAGAGTTAACATACTTATATAGAGAAGGGAGAATATTGCAGCACATCCTATTGCTTTGTTAGTGGAAATTCACAGCAGATTAACAAAACTAGTGTCACCAGTACAGAAACACCGAATGTTTCCATACAGTTTGCTTCCAAACTCCAACTGGTTATAAATCCTTCCTCAAGCAAAACTTCTATTGAGTCAGATCTGTCTAGAGTTAAATCCAAGACAGACTGAAATAATCCTGGGTCAGAAAAACAATAAACTCAGAAAACTTCCTCTGTAACATCCTCAGTATTTCTGCTCCTGAACTGTAAAACCACAAATATCTCTGTTCCCTGCAGCTCTTCACTGCTACCAGATGCCCAAGTTGGAGCAGAAGGTTAGAAAATGGCTTATTTCCCACTGGTGACAGTGGCTGTCCACCCTTGGAGCTGAGACGGTTCAGGATATTTCAGCCCACCACACTTGGCTGCTACTGGTCCTTGTAACTAGTCCCAGCTACAGAGATGTTTCACTGGAAGCACCAGAGACACTACCCTGATGAAACTATAAAATACTTGGCTCAAACTTGGCCTAAGGAAGGAGTGCAGGATTTAGGGCACGGTGACTCCATTTCATTGCATTTCACTGTGTGGGTACTAAAAATATTACGGAGATTCAATTTAGTGCAGTGATTGGAAAATACCTCAGGAAAAAGAACACTGTAATCGCTTCAATTACCAGTGAAAGGCTGTGATTGTAATCGGTTCCAGCAATCAAGAAGTTAAACAGTCATCTGGCAAAGTGACATGCAAAGACATTTTGGAGTAGGGCACGGACACACACGCTCGCACACTGCTTACCCTCCATGGCTACAGTTGAGCAGAATGTGGGGGGAGGTTAAAGAGATTTACCAAAAGAAGGGAAAAAAGAAAAACAATATTAATAAAACTCAGCAGGAAAAAAACCCAACCAACCAAACCAAAACATGTGTAGCAATAAGAGACCAGTTAAAAAGCCTGCAACAAAAATCCATCCTCAGCAGTGTCGGCAATCATTCCTGTTAGCTCAGGGTCTGTTTGTTACAGAAGCACCGTGTGCTGACAACCTCCTATGCACCTGTGGAGGAAGTGGAAGTATTTGCCATGCACCCATGCTTGCTTTCTACTGAACACATGGGGAAGAGATCATGCAAAGCTTGACAGGAGCAAGCCAGGCAAAGTGGTGAATGGAGCAGAGGGCCTCTGCAATGATGGGAACTGACCTGTCCTATGCAACCCCAAGCCCCTTTACACAACCAATCCAGAACACAATAGGTTTAAGAAAATGTTGGGTTCACCTTTCTGAAACTTATTGTTTCTTTAGAAAAGTCATGATATGAAATATATGGTCATCTAACTGGGCAGCTCTTGCTCGCGAGAACTACTGAGAACCCGTTCAAGGTGGATTACACGTTATATTCACGACATGGTTTAGTAGGCATGGTGGGTGTCGGGCTGATGGCTTGACGCGATGATCTTCCAACCTTAATCATTCTATACCCAACCCACTTAATTCCTACATCCAAGCCCTAACATTTCAAGGATACGGACACCCGTGTTTCTTACCACTCAGGTTATTTTGTCCATATCCACAACCAACACTGCTCTGCAGACTGAGGTCAGGAGTTTCTCTTTGTGGACTGGCTTCCTTTGCCTCAGCATGTAACATAAACCCATGTATTTCCTGGTTCCTGCCCTAAAGGTTCCTGAGGGTGAGCAGCTCAAATCCTCTAATTCTCATTTGTATTCTGCAGGAAAGTGAGACTGAAATGGCTGTCTGAAATGAGTGTATTGAGAAAGGAGTTTGAAATGAACCCCAGAAGCATCCTCAGTTTAGGACTGCAGACATTCACAAAGCTATACGCTAAAAAATAACAGCTTGTTTTCCTGAAGGGGCATAAAACAATCATTTTTCAAGCAACTATTAACAGAAAAGACAAAATCAGCCCTCCTTTTCTACTGCAGAAGCTATTCAACACACCAATCTTGTGCACTTGTTATTACTGATCACTTTGGCTACTCAGGTTTGTTTGTTGTCAAAAGGATGTACTTCAGGAAACATTATTCATGTTCCAATATCAGCATTCAGAAAGGACATTTTAAAGGAGCCAAGTTTAGTAATGCATCTGTTGCTGCCTTTTTACATTTTTCTGAGGCTTGGCAGCTTGAAAAGCACTGGCATCAGTTTATAATAAATAATCCTGCTCAAATTCCTGCTGTCTATTTATGCTGATTCTTAAACATTCTGATCATCTCAGAACAAGAGAGCAAGAGTGAGACAGGTGGTGGCCGAGCTCGACTTGTGCCGAACACATTGCTTTGATGGCAAGTTTTGAATTTCATGGTCAGATAAGCTGTTATCACAACAGCTCTGCCTGCCCCAACATGGATTCCTGTTCTTTACTAGAGGCTTGGCAGGAGTTTAGGAGGGCCTTCTCCTTCCATAAGGAGCTGTACTGGTAGCACTTGCTGCTGTGTTACAGCAGGGATTGTCCTGGTCTATTTGCAGAATCCTGTGCTCTAATGCAGTCCTCATCCTTCTCCGGTCTGGAAACAGCTGGAGCACAAATCCATCACCTCCCTGGGTGCTACTGATGGCATCAATTGACAGAACAGGAGGAGCATGAGAAGCAGTCCTACTATAATGCTCTGCTCAGTAATACCGCTGCCAGACCAGCAGCCTTTGTGGAGAGGTGTCTGCCTAGCTGCAAAGGTTGTAGAATAATAAAATAGCAATGCGTATAGAGCAGCTGCATTTCTGTCAGACCATTACTGACAGAGAATTCCCAACTGCTATTACATCTAGCTGTGGGAAACCGCTAGCATCAGAAATAGCTCCTCTGGTTCCCCTCGGGAGGTCCTGACGTCACTCAGGTTTCTGCTTCCTGGAGATTAGAAAGGTGACGGAATCCCAAAAGCAGGGAACACCTAGAGGTATGATTTTATAAGTACTAAGGAGCAGTTGCAGTGACACTGACTGCAACAGGAGACAGGACACTGTGATTCACAGTGCCCCACAAACTGTGAAGCTTCATTTTTGGCTTTTTTGCCTATTTGCTGGAGATGAAACAACACATTAGAAAGTACCTCAATCACAGGTCAGACAGCCCTGACCAGAGCTAGTAGGGTTTCAGGAGCCCTGGTGGTGCAGCAAGAGCTTTTTGGAGCACCACAGTTTAGAAGTGTCTCACTTCTGACTGAGAACAGGAGACTTTGGTACTAACTGAGCGACCCCGGGTATGCTCCTTCCTGCTTAACAGAGCTGCTGAGCAGGGAGGCTGGGTTCATACAGGAGATATACACTTTTCAAACTACAAATAAGCTCATCTGGGATAGGTTCTAGCTGAGGAACATGCTGAATCACAGTAACAGAGGATATCAGCCTACCAATTAACTCCCCACTTCCCTGGAGAGCTGCCAGCGCACGCTTGCTCCGTGACAACATTTACTTGGGAAGTTTAGTCACTTTTTGCTTTCCACAATCTCTGCCTTCAGAAACTGCCAGCTATCTCAGAGTGGTAATGTTTAAGTTTTCTGAAGTGTATTTCATGTGACAGTGAGTAATGTACCTTCACGCCTTCGTTGTAGCTGTCCACAGGGCTGTTGAGGCTTGCAAGGCTGCCCAAATGGCCAGGGGCTCCAGGGCGGGGAGGTTTCTTTGGTGGAGCTGCGTGATCTGGATACCAAAACAATTTGCATTTTAGAAGATCAACATATCAGATGTATTTGGGTCTGTCAACACTACAAAGGCTGCATGCGCTTTGCTGTACTACAAGAGGAGATGGACATCTTTGTGTGTCTTAAGTAAATCCATTGTTGGAATCTGGTTTTGCTGAAGAAATGCACACAGAAAAGGTTGTAGAATTCACTGAGTTTTCCTGAAGTTATAAGAACGTGGCTGTTCCAGTAAGATACTGTGAAAATCCCTTTCTGGGGCAACTGCTCCTCATTTGAGGACATCCACCGAGACCTGAGAGCTATGCACCCCTTCGGACCACAGCTGGGTGCCACATGTTTCGTGTGTCTGGGGAAACTGGACTTCTTCATGGCTGAAACCCTGGTTGTGATTCACTTTGACAGTGAGAAACCTAAATTTAGGTGTCTACTTTTGGTTTACATGTCTGAACTCCACACACGGTGAAGTCCTAAAGAGTGATTCAGCTTCCTTGAGACACTTTCTTGCTTCTGATGAAACCCTTTCATGGCTTTGCTGACTGCATCTCTGGGGACTGCACGGGGAATTTAAACCCATAGTGCACCACAACACCTATGTGTAGTTATCTGGAACTGAATCCACCCCTTGTATGAAGGAAGACATCAAGGATTCAAGATAACAGTACATGAACTTACTGCTTACCTGGTTTACCCACAGGCTGATATATGTGCTGGTTACCAGCCTATAAAGTAAAATAAAATAAAACACACATTTAGGCTTGTTATTACAGTGCCCCTTAGCTTTCATCAGCACAACTGAGAGTGGCCAAACATTTCAAAAACATCCCTATTCACCATCCTTAGCTAAGCTCCTAACTACAATTACTTTAGACATGACAATTACAATACACATTACAACTACAATAACAAGTAAGAAACACTTTTTACTTCTTTTGTACTGCTCACAGCAGCCCTGGCCTCTGCATCACAGTTCAGCCTCATATCGAATCTGACCTGTTCTGCACTTCAACACACCACGACATCCTCAAAGCACTTCTACTTCCAGAAAAGTGCATATTAGAAGCATACGTTCAAAAGTATGTGCTCAAAGTTATACAGCCATGTGCTCATCACTGAGGACTACCACAAAACGTGCGTGATACCTTTTCATTGGTACCACCACATCCAAGTCATGTATGACTCCTCCTCCTTCCCAGTGTCCCTGAACTGCACCAATGCTACCGCTCTGAGTAGGAATCAGAGATGCTGTGCTTTCTGCTTCCATTTCAACTAGAACTTCTCAAATAAAAAGTCAATTTGTGGGGATGACACATCATCGAACTGGATTCTGTCCTCAATGTTGCCACAGAAATCTGTCTTAGAGTGGACAATTATTTAAAGGTAGCTCTCCTAGAATGACTACTGCCTATTTCTCATCCTCTCGATGAGAAACTGAGATTGACTCACAGAAGCATTAGACATTTCCCACTGCAAATTATGTCAGAGTTAGAGTATTAAGAGCTAGAAAAAATGCAAAATCAAATTCTGGAACTAGAAATGTAGTTATCACGGATTAGAGTCTCTTTTAAAACTCATTTTGTCAATGACCACGATGTGTTCTCTTCATACTCTTTCACACAGGGTGGGAAGTTGTACTGCCTCGTTTGGGAAGAGAGGTCTTCCTCTATAAGCAGCCTGGGAATTGTGTGCTCTATTTTTCATTCTAACCCCAAGCAGTCATGCTGAAAGTGAGCAGCACTCACAGAAACCAGCTGGCTGCAAGCAGCTCGACTTTAAACACACTGACAGCCACCTGAAGCAAACCTCCAACACGACTTCATAATTTCCAGGTTATCTCAAAGCATCTTCCCGCGTAGCACAAAATGCACTGACACCTTACTTGCTGTAATATAAAGATGCAACAATAGCAAAGACATAACAATAACCAGTAGTCTTCTCCGATTTAATGGAAAAAATCTTAGCAGCTTCCAGACACGAATCCTCTAGAGACCGCGTTGTGGTGTGTAACTAACACACTCATTCATGAGTGTTCTCTGGCTGCAAATGCAAGAAGAATCCCTGAATTCTTAGGTAGTGAAGAAACGCTGAAACTAAACTAGGATTTACAACCCAAATGAACTCAGAAACTGATTTTAAAATACGAACTTTAAACACTTTAAAGGTGATCCCTGGGGACAAACAACAGACAAAGCATCAGATTTCAACCACTAACAGTCCCTAGCTTAACCCCCCTCCTTTCAATCGGTATGATTCATAGATTCCAACAGCAATTAAGCAATTGGAGAGACATTTTTAGTTAAACAGACAGAGTTAAGCCAGTAAGAAAGAATACCAGAGCCACAGCTGTTGTCTGGCAACACATGAATGGCTGTGGGGTTCAGGCCATTTGTTTCAGAGCGGATCATTTACCCCCAACAGATTTCTGGGTAATACAACAGAAACATTTACATTCCTGTAAGAAAATCCTTCAGATATTCAAACAACTGCAAAAGTTATTTTAATGCTGCTTCCTGTTTACAGAACTTTCAGAAAACAATCCACATCTTAGAATAAAAAGCCACATTGAACAGCACGTGGGCATTTAAAAATTATTGCAACATATTTGTGGGGTATTTGTTTCAAAAGCAGCTTCAAAAGGAAAAAAATAACTCAACCAAACCCCGAATCTCCCAACTGCTGCACAAACGAGTTTGCCGCGACTGCTGTTCCCACAGAAGCTAAGCCTCTTGGAAAGTTGTAGAACCATGTAATAATAGTGGAAACATTTAGCAAAAGCTTTAAATCATCTCCCATCATCTAGACAGCGTACAGCATGTTCTACCAGGAAAGCGGAGAAAGAGCTGGAAGAGGAAAGCTCCCACACACACTTACTGGGCCCTGGAGACCTCCGTCCTCTCGGTCGATGCTGCTTCTGGAGAGCCGCACATCGGGTTTCTACAACAAAAATTCACAATTTCATTCCATACTCTGCTTATTGAGTCCCACAACCTAGGCTTGAAATCATTTTAAAGACAGGAAAACACTGTTAAAAATTTACACTGACAAATACAGATGTCAGTTCATTCCTGTCTCTCCACCCCCTCAGCTGCGACTGCAGCTACTGAAACTCCTGGCAGCCTCCTTGCGTGCTGCTCACCACCCGCTCAGCACACGTGTAAAAACGCTGTTAGAAATAATGAGAGTACCGTTTCCCTAACACAACATTGGAAAACCTGCATTTTAATTTTCCCAAAGGCAGCAAAAGCTGAATTTTTTAGAAAAAAAATTGTTTGCTTCCCAGCCACAGGATGAGAAACGCTGCGCATTCATTCCCGCTTCCTGCCTGCGGATGGCTTATATGTCCTTGGCTCCCTCGCCAAGCCTGCAAATGGGGCCAATTACTGGAGCTCCTCAACCACTGCGTTTGGAAACAGAAACTAATAAAGACAGCCCGCTACATTATTCTCCTGATACAAGCATAAAACAAATTACTTTCTATTTTATATATTTTAAGTGAGATACAGCAACCCAGGGCTTGGCTGTTTCAAAAAGTAAAAGTAAGACTGGCCCAATTTTTTTGTGTAGAAACCAGTCATTTATCTAATCTCCCAGAAAATCTAGGTATGTTATTCTTTGAGGACAACATTATGTACAGGGAAAGACAAAGGAAGAGTGGATGTAAAACAAAGGTTAACCCTGATGTGAAAATACGAATTCAGCAAAATGAGGGTGCATTCCTAGCGTGCTCATCTGGGTACAAAACGGCACAGAGGGTTTCTCTGCCTCTCCAATTCACTCTCCTACCACTCAGGGCTCTCTCTCTTCAGAAAATGGATAAAATGCACATCTGCAACAGTGTAAATACACCTTATTTCCTATGTCTGCATAGCTAAATACATAAAACGGACACACAGAGAAAGGAACGCAGGCATGTGAGTACTGACCACAACTGAACTGACCCCATGAACACATACATGTTCTTTCAGGGTCAGTCTGGGGGACAAATATACCTGTTTCCTAGGATCAGAGAATAGTTTGGGTTGGAGGGGACCTTAAACATCATTCAGTTTCAACACCCAGACCCTTGTCCTTTGTTTCTAAAAGCACTAAAGAATAATTCCTTGCATGTCCTTCTTGCATATCCTGCTAAATGATCTTAAAAAAATCAGCAGGGCAGGCAGAACTTGCAAAGATGCATTAATACTGATCTTTTATTATGAAAAATACTCCAGTTGTGCTGGTAGCCTCTCAGAAGGGCTGATACTTTCGATTTTCATTCAGCTTTCTACAGACCAAGGCATAGCCAGAGACAGTCGCTGCCTGAAAGAACTTGCAGATTAAAAATAGACAAATCATGCTAGACAGGGAAATATTTAACCCCATCTTAAACATGAGGAACAGATGCAGACACAAGTGAGCAATTTCCCAGTGTATGTCTGAGAATTTTGTGATGAAATCTACTATTACTGAATCTCCAGTTTATTTCCCTTATTGTGATGGAGGAGTTTTTGCTGATTGAAGTCTCATTTGATATAGAGATGTCAGATAACTCATTAGATATTGAGTATGTCATGATTCTCCTTAGACTTTTAAGCAAATACCTACCCTTGTTTATCTGAGCATATGACTAATCTCATTTCTATTACACTCATGTTCCAAATTTGCCTTTGTTTCACGTTCATTTCTAGCCAGGGAAGTGCCAAAAGTCTTTGGAAACAGTCAGACTACTTTATCACAGGAAGCTTTAATGTTCTCTACACTTCTAACAGTTTATCACTCCAGAAATGCACCCTAAACCAGACTTAAACACAATGAAACACTGAACATTTAAAGATTCAAGAAGCAAAAAAATACACACTAGACCAAATAACACTTTTTTTTTCTCTTGGTATTCTAAGAAAGTTAATTTAAGAGACATAACACCAAGCCAGAAGGTCCCCGAGCAGTCTGCACAGATACACGACCCAGCTGCATCTCATTGATCTCCATATTTACATCTTAGAAACAAGGACCAAAAATCTTTAGTGATGCATAAATGCAAGCCCTTTCAACTTCTCTACACATTTTCCTCCTTCTGTCCCATCAAACTCAGGATATTTAGGAATGCAATGAACAACAGAGAAATATTCAACAAACTTTTGTGTCCAAAGACTAAGAAGAAGCCCAAGTATATTTCTAGTGAGTTAAATGTGTTCTAATAAATTCCAACAGCTCTCATTTTAGTAAATGGTATTCTAATTTATTCATTTGTATAGCTGTGGAAATTTCAAAAGACAAACTAAAGATGATATCAAAGATCAAACTCCCACTGTATTTTTAAATAGAATTTAGCAGCAATTCTTATGTTTCTACAGCTCTAAAAAGCTTTACTTTCAGCCCTTCAGGCTGACATTACATAGCAGCGCATTGCTGAATTTTTATTATTGAGATCCTTCAGATGTATTTAATTCAACATTATTTAGCTCAAAAATAAGCCTTAGACCAAAATTGACCTGTTCTGCACTTTAGACACCATTAGAGCCTCAAAGCACACCCTTCTATCTATCTTTCCAGTCCCTGCTATGGTCCTACACCTCCATGGCAGCCCTTCCACAATTGCAGAGACTGCTCCAAATCACAGAATCATTAAGGTTGGAAAAGACTTCTAAGATCAACAAGTTCAACCAGAAATGATTCTCCTCCCCTGGTACTGTGCATCCTGTTAAGACATACAGAACTTTTTGGCTGGATGGGGAATGACCCCTTCTGAAAGGCTTTGAAAGGGGCTGGAAACTGGTGGGAGCTGAGGTGTGTTCATTGTGCGTGTGTTTATGGAGAACTTTTCTGGCACTTCATAGAATCATAGAATGGTTTGGGTTGGAAGGAACCTTAAAGATCATCCAGTTCCAACCTCCCTGCCATGCTGGTGCACCAATGATTGAGAGTGTTTATACAACAGGGAAATGACTTGAAGGAGGGAAAATCCCCAAGACATCCATCCACTTGGTTGTGAAGCCCCCAGGCTGAATGCAGCCAGTAAGAGTGTTGCCTACAGGAAAGCTGGGGAGGGTCTCTTTATCAGGCAGTGCAGTGACAGGAAAAGAGGTGGCAGTTTTAAGGAGAAAGAGGGGAGATTTAGATTAGATACTAGGAAAAATTTTTCGCTGTGAGGGCAGTGAGACACTGGCACAGGTTGCCCAGGGAAGTTGCGGATGCTCCATCCCTGGAGGTGTTCAAGGCCAGGCTGGATGAGGCTTTGAGAAATCTGATTCACTGGGAGTTGGAACTGGATAATTTTTACGGTCGCTCCTGATCCCAGGCCACTCTATGATATGACTGCTTAAGAGTCCTGTACTAAATTAAAATTCAAGTTGAAGCAAAATCCTTTCAACTTACCATTATACTCACTACAGACACACACATTTCAAGAAGCAACTACATCTTACAAAATGCTTATCTTGCAGAGAACCAAGACCCTTGAAAAGTAAATGGTGTTTTTTCTAATAAATTGTCTACTATCTGAAATCTTTGGAAACAACATTAGGACTTTTCAGACAGGATGCATATGTTGACCAAGTGGAACATAATCTACTTTATATCCAGTACTTCTGGTCGTTCACTAATAAAAGAACATGTAAGTCTCGGTATTCTCAGAACATGCCAAACTGTAATGTCTTGGTGGGATTTTCTCAGGCTAAAAATTAAAATCTTATTTTAGCAACAGTTCACATCAATTATAGTTGAATTGCAGTTCTCAGTGTCAAAATAGGACAAAACCACAACTATGTGGGAATTTCAGTAAAAACAAACCCGAACACGATAAGGAAACTATGCGAGCTATTTCTTCTTAACCTATCACAGGAGAGGACTATAAACTTCTCAGCACAACACAGCTCTGTCTGCTAAGGAGTGACTAAAAGGCATGCACATATATATCTTTATTTTATATGATTAAATCCCATGTCCAATACCACCAAACAGCCACAAAAGAAAGGTTCAAACTGGAAACTAAATAGAAATGAGGAAGCAAGTATTTAAACAGGCCCCAAAGAAGAAAAGTGCTCTGCAAAATGTTCCGAGATAGTCAGCGACAGTGCCAAATGTTACAGCTCAAAATTCTCTAATGGATGATCTTAGAGGTTTTTCCAACCTTAATGATTCTCTGATTCCCTACATTGCTGAACTTAAAAAATCATCTTGAAATGACATCGAGTGACACAATTGCTTTCCTATAACTTTGGTGAAGCAAACTCACTGGCTACCAGTTCAGCAGGCTTTCTCATGGCATCACCACCACCACCAGTTTCCTATCTGTGGTTACAGATGACTCTTTCTTTGGGTCAAACTCTGTATCAAAATACAGGAGGTACAGTCTCTCCTAGAAGCAATTAAAAAAAAATTATAGACTCATTAAGGTTGAAATAGACCTCTAAGATCATTGAGTCCAATTGTCAGCCCAAATACCACTGTGCCTACTAAACCATGTCACAAAGTGCCATATCTACACGTTTTTTGAACCCCTCCAGGGATGGTGACTCTACCGCTTCCCTGGGCAGCCTGTTACAATGCTTCACCACTTTTTGAGTAAAGCAATTTTTCCTTATACCCAAACTAAACCTCCCCTGGCACAACTTGAGGCCATTTTCTCTCATCCTATCACTAGTCTTTTGGAAGACCAACACCCACATCACTACAACCTCCTTTTCAGGTAGTTGTAGAGAGTGATATGGTCTCCCCTCAGCCTCTTCTGTCAAAACCTACAAGTAAAAACATCCTCAGGGAGGCTTTTAATACAATTTTGATTCAATAAATTAATGCCAGACTGCAGGGTAGTGGGCCAGATCTTCCAGCTACAGTGAGCTGCAGTGGCAGCAGCCGAGAGGCCATTCACAAACGTGGAGCACTGTTTTTAGGGATGATGACTGTTCATTCCTCTTTTATATTCTATGTACGACCAAAATCTGGATAAATCTTTGTGAAATGTTTTTTGGGGTTCAACCCCCCCAGATCATCAAAAAAACAACTAAGGAGAATCCAGGACAGCGTACTGATAGGATAAGGCAACAGTTTTAAGCTGAAAGAGGGGAGACCTCACCTGGGGTATTGTGTCCAGTTCTGGAATCCCCAACAGAAGAAGAATATGGAACTGTTGGAGCAGGTCCAGAGGAGGCCACAAAGATGATCAGAGGGCTGGAGCACCTCTGCTATGAGTATAGGCTGGGAGAGTTGGGCTTGTTCAGCCTGGAGAAGAGAAGGCTCTGGGGGGACCTTACAGCAGCCTTCCACTTCCTGAAGGGGCTACAGGAAAGCTGGGGAGGGACTTTTTACAAGGGCAAGTGGTGATAGGCTTTAAATTGAAGGGGGGGAGATTCAGATTAGACATGAGAAAGAAATTATTCACAATGAGGGTGGTGAGACACTGACACAGGCTGCCCAGGGAAGTTGTGGATGCCCCCTCCCCAGAAATGTTCAAGGCCAGGGTGGGTGGGGCCTTCAGCAGCCTGGTCTGGTGGGAGGTGTCCCCTGCTCATGGTGAGGGGGGCTGGAACTGAATGATTGTTAAGGTCGCTTCCAACACAAACCATTCTATGGTTGTATGAGAAAGTGCAAAATGAGAATTTCTTTCATTTCTTGTGATTCTGCTGGTCTGCTGAAGTCTAAACATCACATGATGAGTGAAAAACTCAGTCCTCGGGATTGCAGCACCTATCAAAACCTAACAGTAAGATTCCTTACACAGAAAGCCAGACATCCACTTTTTTAATGTAACGTGTTTGCACTGCAGCCAACTCACCCCCTCCACATGCAGATGTCCTGGACAGAGACTGTCTTCTACAGTTACTTCTATCAAAGCTTTAAAGTGTAGCAAATGCTTTGTCTTTGCTTCAACTTCCTCAAAAACAATTCAGAGATTTCTGTCCTCCTTCCTAGAGATGCTGGTATCCAAAGCAATTTTATCAAGAAAGCATGAAAGCCCACAGGTTGAATCAGTGCCCATTGAAGTTACCAGTCTAGCGTGCAACTTCCCCTCTCTGTCAGGAGGTGGGCAGTTCTGGGAAAAGAGTCCCCCCAAATCACGCCCTTCAATTCTCCTCTCACCTCCCAGTGGTACAATTTCAAATGAAAAACTTCTTTACTCTTTGGTTTTTACACAACAGATTTATTTTCATTCAGGAGCTCCTCATGAAGAGAGATCTGTTTGTTTTGAATTTCAGAAATTATGGATTCTGTTAAAGCCGCAGCTTGCAAACATTTGCACCTCCTTTCAAGTATTGACTAGTCACACGTTCTCACAGGACCATTTTTAGGCAAACTGCTTACACAGATAAAAACCTCTCTGAAGACTGGCAAATTTCCCTTTCAATGCCACTGCAACTGAATTCTTCATCTGGGCTGTCTCCTCTAGCAAACACAGCATCAGCGCTGTTTATACTTGTATTAACATGCTTTGAGTTGTATTTTTTCCCTGTAGAGGCAGCAATAAATTTCAAGTTACAAGCAAGCTGGTGTCACTCTGGAGAAAGAAAAAATTGTACTAACTGAAGCCCCACTGAGGATTTTTCTTCTTGTAGTAGTGTCTGACATGAAATGATTTGCAGTTGCTCCCCTGTGAGTTCAATTCTCAGTAGTAGATGCAAGATATACGGTAGGAGCTCAAAGACTGTGTAAATAGAGCAGCTTTTGCAAGCAGACAGTCTTAACCGAGAACACTGCACTGTATAGATACATAAGTTAAAAATTAAAATCTGGCTCTGCTCTCTCCATTGTTCTCTGTGTGCTCCAAAGTAAAAATATTCTTCTGAAACCTGCCTTCAGCAGGCAAGGGAGAGCCACGCTTCAGCGAAACAAGTTTATCAAAAGGTTAGCACAGAAAGGTGACTCTAAGTAAGTGAGCCATGACATCAGTTTGGAAAAAAAGAAGTTGCTTCTTCCCCTTAAATCACCCAGACTTAAATTAGCGAACTCTGTTCTCCTGAGGAAAGAAACATCGTTAATCACTCACTAGAGGACACAGGGCAAGAAGCGAGTGCATGTAATACATGGATTATTTCTACTCTGGACTCGTGTTTGGACTCTCGTGTATGAATTGTGGACATCCTTCAGGAGATCAGCAAGGTCTCCAGGAGTGACTCCCCACAGTGACTTTTCTCCCACCTTGATTTCTTCAGGGTTAAACCTAGAAAACCGCGTTCCTCTTGCAAGAAACACCCACCTATAAAGTGAAGATTCCCAACATAGATCCTGCAACGGGTTCAAATACACCCCCTGGCTATCATGAGCTTCTTTAGCTCTTGACACAGCGTGTAAATGTGTAAGAGGTGTTCAAGTACAAACCCTGAAGTCTGTACAGACAAAATGTCAGTGTGGAAAGAAAAAGAAATTAAGTCTCTTATGGATTCCAATACCTCATTTTGGCCATTTACATTCATGCTTATTTCCACACAAATCTCCTCTGCTTTTTGCCTTTTAACCCCCTAGAGGTTTACATCAGCCAAATGGTTGTTGGGGCACTGGAACAGGTTGCCCAAAGAAGCCATGGTTGCCCTTTCCTTGGAGGTGTTCAAGGTCAGGTTGGATGAAGCTTTGAGCAATCCGATCCAGTGGGAGGTGTTCCCTACCCATGGCAGGGGAGCTGGAACTGGATGACCTTTAAGGTCCCTTCTGACCCAAACCATTTTACGATTCTAAAAATCCAGCTCTTGCAAAGCTGAATAGCGGCTTACAAGTCCATCAGAGCTGTCTGTCCTTTGAGTAAGTGGTGGCAACAGAGATGGTGTCTCCTTGCAATGATAACTAATACATAATGAAAAGACAGCAATTTTTTTCCAAACATATGCCAAGATTTTTTTTTTTTTTTAAAAAAGAAAACCCAACAAATCCCTCCTCAAACAGCAATTTGGGGAGAGTTAACAGCCTAATAGTCCAGAGGCTGAATCAAAGCAGAATAACAAACACTGCAAATAATTGTCATCTACTCTGCCGAAAAGGTCAGAAGGTTCAGAAAGCATTCTGCAGAAGGTTCCCACACAACACAGAGCCACCACCTGAAATCACAATGCTTCATTCTCAATAAATACATTAATGCCTCAAAAACTTCTTGACAATCTGAAGAGTTTCAACCCACATTGGACCAATTTGACCTCCTGGGTTCGTGAAAGTCACAAGCAACTGATGCCACTCAAGACTGGAAAAGCTAATGCCTAAATTAGGGAAGAAATTTTCCTTTCCCCTCCCTCTCCTCAGTTTGTAATAAATCGGACAAAGCAATTTGGGTACAGTGGTTTCTTTACGGTCATCCAATCGCAAACCACAAATTCCCGAGTGCACTTACAAGGAAACCAGCCAAAAGCAGCTTCAACGTCCTTTAATCAAAAGTAACATCTTAACTCTGATGCAACCTGGATCTTGGCTAGAACATGTCCTGAACGTGAGGGCATCTATCTATCAGCAGCTCTTAAGAGCCAGTAGAGATTTATCCTACCTTGGTTGTCTTCACAGCCATTAGCTGTTCTGAACAGTTCTGAATACCATTCATAACTAAACCCCTGAGAGACTAAAAGAATTCAACTGGCAAGGAATAAGGTCTTAGTAACATTGTCTATGTACAAGATCTGCTCTCCATTCCCGCCCACTGGCTTCCTGTAGAATACAGCATAAATTTGTATTTTCAAGGAACTCAATGTCCTGGCTTCAAGGCCCCCTAAAAGACTGTTTCAAGCTTGCGAGACAATCACAACCAGCAGTTTCGGTGTCTAAAATAAAAGTTATTGATCTGCACAACTAAGATTTTCCTGGAGACCAGCTCCAGACAGTGCAGAGAACTCTTATAGAAATTGCAGGCCATTGTCATCATCTGCTTTAATCAGAGCATATTCATTCAAACTTACCTCCCATAACAAACCTACAGCACCTGCACTTATAGAGGCATGTTTTGTGATTTCATACAACATAAAAGGCTTTCAAACCAAACCATTCCTTGAAATATGTTTAACACCAAGCAAGCAACTGATGTTTGCCTCAATCCATACCACATCACTGTAAATTATCCACCTGTCAAGTGAGGCTCATGCATCCATAGGCTCCCAGGCTTGAGTTTGTACGAAGTAATATGCTACTGCCATCTTCTGCTGCATCCGTCTCAAGTAGATGAATTTTATGCTACAACTTGAATTTTGAGAACTGAGAAGCCAAAGATGAACTAAAAACCATACACCAGTGGCACTGACAACAAGAAAACATGGAATTGCGCAGAAACAGCAACAGAAGATCCCATTACCAATGCATTTTTTCTTCCATCTCCTGGTGATGTTCAGAGCTTTGTTCTCCACCTCACAGAGTGCTCTCTAAAATTATTTCTTCCCACTAATGTGTCTCACTATTCCTCCAGCAACAAGACTGCTTTACAACTATTACTGCAGTCAGGGTTGTTAGGTGGCTGATGGTTATCCCTTTTTTAGGGGTAGAGTATGCAGATCTATGTCCTTAAGAACAAACAGGCAATCTCCAGATTGGTACAGAATTATACCCACAACTTCCCACACACGAATACAACTGGATAAAGTGAGAGACTGAATAAAAAACCCAGCTGTTCAAGGTACTTATAATACAGGATTCACTGGCTGAACACTGAATTTAAAAACTGTTGTCAAATGTACATTCTGGTAGTGACTCCTACGTTCAGCAAATGCTCTCAAGTCACAGAAGTGATCGGTTTTAGCAAGCTGCAATAAAAGAAGAAAAATCATAATGAATTAAAAAGTGCTACGAAACAAAGCATTACCAGGAATCTTTCCTCTTTTTCAAGCCAGCGTTGATCTTCTTCCATCTCCTGTTGTTGTCGTATCAATCTCTCCTCCATGAGATGTGTGGGTAGAACCTGGCTCATTCCTCGTATGTCCAAAGTGCCTGAATCCTACAAAGCAGAGTAAAGCTTATTCAGTCTCATAAATTAAAAATTGTATAAACAGCTGCAAAAATCTATAGATTATAAAAGAATAGATTTTTAAAAGCCCAAGTACACAAAGACAGTCAAGCAGTGTTCCTTTAACTCCTTATAAGTGAAGCAGACTATGAGAAGAAACTCTTTCAAACTACAAAGATTGCATCTGCCTTGCTCCTAATCACTGGCACAGAAAAAATTTGAAAATTCTGTTCTGTTTTTCAGTAATGTCATCACTTCATATATTGCACTTCATTCCAGTTGGACAACAAAACTAGATTCAACAATTTAATTTTCTTGATCTTGATCAATAATGTAATGATCCCCTTGTTAAAAGCTGCAAGATACATTTTTTCACTCCAAACAAATATGCTTTTCAGTTTCAGCTGACACTTGCAAACCACGTCACAAACACATTTTTAATGGGTTTTGAGTAAGTTTTTATGCATGTCTTAAGCTTGCAATACTGAATATACCATATCCCAACACTGCCTGGAAATCATTAGCAAGCAATGTTCTTAAAGAAAGTGTTCTTGGAGAAATCAAGGGGAGTTTGGTAACACAATTAACTGGGATTTTTTTTCAGGTACCCAACCTCCCAAGCTTTTGTGAGAACTCTGGCTGTAACTTCTTATTACCACACTTGCAAAGCATCCATATGCTTCCACCAACACTTTATTCAAGCATGACACAGACTGAGTTTTTTCTACAGTCAATAATTAACTACAGATATGTTGGACTACTTAGGACTGAAGCCCTCAACTAAATACAGTCTGAACCACAACAGCAAGGCAGCAAGTTTTAATGGCAGAACACATGGCCAAATCAATCTAGAGTAAGTGGAGGCAAACTGAAGACTTGGACACCTATCCACTCACCTGTACTAACAGGGAAGCCTTAATTATCACTTCAACGTTTATCAGAGGCACAGGGGATAGAACATTCATTAGAAAGAAAATTAATTTAAGACAGAATACGCACAAAATGAAACTTTGTGGGAAGATGAAATGGAATGAAAAATGCATAAAATACCAGAGAAGAACAGAAAAAAAATGACAGCTGATTAAAGGGGGAATTAAGCAGTAGCTTTGTGCAAGCTCTATTCTAGGCTGAAAAGCACCTAACTGGAGTAAAACCAGTTTTGCAGCCTATTTAATTTTCTGAGTAAGTTATAGAAAAGCTACGCTGGGTATTTCCCATGAGAGGTATTTTTAAACACTAATGGTATTACATATTTTACATAATGTTCCCATGTCTATTAAGTTTCAGTAAAGCCTTCTTTTAACAAAAACAAAATAGTTGCTATCACTCACTCAGTTAAGATAATAAGCAGTAAGAACTTCATCAAGAATTGTGTAAAGAGCACGCTTCATTCCTACCTCCCATAGGAGGATTTGTTTCAAAAAGAACAGAATTCAGTTATGACTCTCACCCCACTGCTGTAAGGCAATTTAAAAAAATCATAGAATCATAGAATGGTTTGGCTTGGAAGGGACCTTAAAGATAAACCAGTACCAACCCTCTGCCATGGGCAGGGCCACCTCCCACTAGATGAGGCTGCTCAAGACTCCACCAACCAGGCCTTGAACACCTCAACAACTACCAGAGAAACACTTAATTTCCCTACAATAATCTCCAGCTGTACATAAATAATAAAGAATTATATTCACAGCACAGAGCACAACAACAGATGAGGCAGTTCGCGATNAATGGTTTGGCTTGGAAGGGACCTTAAAGATAAACCAGTACCAACCCTCTGCCATGGGCAGGGCCACCTCCCACTAGATGAGGCTGCTCAAGACTCCACCAACCTGGCCTTGAACACCTCAACAACTACCAGAGAAACACTTAATTTCCCTACAATAATCTCCAGCTGTACATAAATAATAAAGAATTATATTCACAGCACAGAGCACAACAACAGATGAGGCAGTTCGCGATACCTCCATGTTTGGCTGCCATGCTGATATTTCCTGAGGCCGATGGTTCCAGGAATCTGCTTGATCCAGGAGAGAAGCCTGCCCAGGATAAATGCTGCCTGCCATGGCTGGTATCCCATGAGAACCGGGATAGCCAGACACCTTTAGGGAAAGAAGAAAAAGTTATATTAGTAAAACCTATGCTTCCCCAAAATTAACAGTTCCCCCCTGCAAAGGAGCAAATCTAGCAGTATAAAAATGACTCGAATCAAGCAGCCACTGAGACAAGAGAGGAAGCCATGTCAGAAGAAGGAAGTAAAGGAAAAGCATGACACAAAACTTCTCAAGTCTTTGAAGATGCATATAACAACAGTAATAATTATTTGAATATAACTATAAATATATACAAATATAACTATTCAAGGATAGCTATATTATTTGAGGATGCCTATCAGAACAGCAGCATTAGAAAACACATTTTAACCTTTGCAGTAAAGATCAAAATCCTCTGATGCATAACAATAAACCTATTGATACATTTGCAAGAGCTACACATGCACAGCTCATATGCACATTAATAGGAGCCTGCACACATCACCCTACAGAGCCACATAAAAACGTGCCCCCCCATGTATGCTGCAAGCTTAGATCTGGAGCGCCAGCATGTAATCAGTGTGCTTTGCAGTGCAGCCTGAGAACATCTCCACAGGAAAACCAAAGCCGTTTTAATGAGGTTAAAGTACTCATTACAAAAACGGAAACCTCCCCCTCCCCATGGAAAAACGAAAAACATCTCAACCAAGACATGGCTGGAGTTCCGAACAAACCCACAAATGCTTAAAGTACTTTGATGACAAACTTGTTTTAAATGATTTCTTCAGTAGTTTTGGTAAGAAAACTAAAACCTGTGAGAACATGATGTGGTAGATGTAAAGGCGTTTATCAGCCAACAGAAGATGACAACGTTTCAGGGAATCAGCAGGGAGCAGAGCATCAATAAGCTCAAGGAAGTCCACCAGTTAATGACTTTTATAAGGCAAATAATTTCACATCTTAGCAGAAACATTAACATGAACACCACACTCCTTCCATCAATACGAAATGTCTGGTGTGTTTCATCATAGTTTTAGGAATCTGAGTACCCTATCAGATAAGAAAATATTTGCCATCCGAAGTAAACCAATCAGTCTCAGTTCTGATGTAAAGCAGAAACCTGTTCACAGTCCTCAATGAAACTGAACTGCCTAAGAAGTGACTCAATCCGACCAGCTGCAAGAGTTATAAACCCCACAGTTGAAAAGAAATGCATGCACAGCATTAAACGTAATACCTGGTAATGATTTGGCTGTACCATATGCTGTGGACTTGGATAAAATCCTTCACTGGATCTTGGGCTGGGATAACCAGGTCTACTGGGCTGTAAGTGTAAAAGAATTTTTAGAGTTGTTAGAAACAGAAAATTAACAGCAGAAAATTGGTCTTTGGCGAGACAAACATTTACAGGTGGTCTCACAAAAGCAAGCACAAAAAAACCCCCTGAAATCAAATTTGAATTGTTTTCTAGGTATGCCAATAAATAATGCTCACTCCACGAATTCTTTCTGCGTATTTAATTGCTTGCACTAAATTATCTGCTCTGTGCTGCCCAGCTCTAGAGAGGACATCAGATAAGAACATAACTCTTTAGTCAAGTCTCCAGGCGTGAACACAGCATTGTTCCCAAGTTCATAACCTGCAGTACCTAAAGTTTTGCTATTAATTTGTTGATGTTGTGACTGTTCCCAAAAGTAAATTCCTTCAGTCAGAACATGAATCAAACTGGTTTGTTCAACATTACTATTTCCATGTGGTATTCTGAAGTTAGTTCTGATAATTAACTTTGGTGTATCTCACTGCCTCAAAATGGAAGGTGCTTTTGCTCATATTCGGAACTCCATGGTCGCTTCATTATCCATGTTTTGTTTTGCAATCTATCCCCAGTCTAGAAAAAACAAGCCAGAACTGGCTCCTATCAGAAAGGGCAGCTAAAGAGTAGCTATCGTGAGTCTTTATCTGACCATCTTGCTTCATCATTTCAGAGGTGCAAGACTTTACAGGAAAACAAATAAGATGTACAATCACAGGGACACGAGAAGTGTCACCAGAAATTTGGACTACTACCAAAAAATGCATAAAAAGGAGCCTGTGTTTCTGCACACACAGAACAGATCATCCTTTAGCCAGAATGAGGACATACATTTCATACTACTGAAAGAACCAGTGTTGGAAGGTGTCACTTGGAACAAGATAGATCTGTCTTCCAAGCAGAAGCATTCTGTTATTTTGTTGGATATTAACCTGCAAAGGTATATTTGGGGTTTTATTTCTTGATAAGGAACAGTGCTGTTGGATTTTTTAGGAGGAGAAAAATTAACCCAAGAGGGAAACAAACTCCTAGGACTCATCATGCAATAGCGTTCATTCAGTCCTTCTGGCAGTTAAAGGTGACCACCACATAACTCGGGGATGGCAGAATTTCATCCCCACTTCATGAAATATGTCATTATCATTCCACAATAGGCTCCTTGTCTTACATTTCTAACTGACATCATGGTGAGATACAAGTACTTTCACATTACAAACTGTAATACCTGTGAATGTGAAAACACACAGAAGTTTGAGGCTATAAATAAAAGGGAGTTTAGGTCTTTTAAAGACCTGAAACTTGCAAAATGAATTGTTGGCAGAAACCAGTCATAATTAGAAAATTAGATATTAAGACACACTCAAACCCCCATACTTATGAATTCAAATTGTTCAACTGCCATTAAAATGCACATCCATATTTTACACAAACAGACTGTATGAAAAAATATAGCAACATCTGTATCACATATACAGTGAGGATGCACTGAGACCCCAAAAAGATATCATATCATACCATAAAATCATGGAATGGTTTGGGTTGGAAGGGACCTTAAAGACAATTAAGTTCCAACCCTCTTGCCGTGGGCGTGGACATCTCCCATTGGAGGTTCCTCAAAGCCCCATCCAACCTGGCCTTGAACACCTCTGGGAATGAGGCAGCCACAACTTCTCTGGGCAACCTGTGCCAGCACCTCACCACCCTCACAGGAAAACATTTCTTCCAAATATCTCATCCAAATCTTCCCTCTTTCATCTTAAAACCGCCCCCCATCATCCTACCAGTGGTAGAAACAATTTCAATCTTAACACATCTTTTGTAAAGTGTTTCAGTTCATACATCACACTGAAAGCTCTAACGATGACCATTTTCAATGTGGTGTAGCTCATATATTAGATCACTACAAGGCACTTACTCTATTTCGATTGGCCCCAAAGCTTCAAGACTAAACAAATTCTCCAAGGAAGGCTATAATAATTAAGTAGCATATTGTTCCAATTAATGCAGTTTATCTGCTTCTATTACTCGGAACATCATCTGTTTATATATACACTAAATCCTGCCAGTTAATCTCAGATGACTAAAGAGGTTGATGGATTATTTGCTGTTTTAGCTCTGAAAGGTAAGCAACAATTCCACTGCCCATATTTCCTAGTTGCCATAAAGCTATCAAAACACAGAACCAAGCTCATAAATATATCAGACAACACCCTAGCTATAGGAAAAAAAAACAAAATAAAAATAAGTTGCCGTCCCGTGCCTGCTGGGGGATTCGTGCGGCAGAAGGTGCCACACGAGTACTACTGAAATAATTATCAGTATCAAAGCTTGTGTACACAGCTACTGAATTCATCACAAACTGATAATATTCCATACCACAGTGATGACTGCACAAAATGAAACTGTTCAAAATACAGGCTCGATCCTTTAAAGTGCAAAATATCTCCAATTGGAAGGAGACAATTTATGGAGAGAAGAGTGTTCAGACACTGGTGAGGCTGGACCACCCCAGCTGCAGAAAACATCAGCAACAGCCAAAGAGGATGGATACATAATGAAATGAAATTAATTGTAAACTAAAACACATTAGGTCCAATTTTCACTCCTATTTTTTTATCCAGAATCCGGAAAATGCAATTAGTTAATTTCTATCCTTTCCCTGATGTGTGATAAATAAACTTCGCAGTGGTCTGAGAGATCACTAGCTAATACTTTACAGGAGCGCTACAAGAAAGAAAAGGGCAGGAAATTTCTGTGGCAACTATGATAGTATTGTATAAGTTAAACAACAAGAAACAGAATATCATTAGTGCAATATTAGAGCCCAGATCAGGTCTAACAACAGTTCAAGCACAGCCAGGTCACTTCAGGCAAGGACTAGCAGATGATGAAAAAATTGGCCAGAATGCCACTGCTTGAATGAATCCATCAAAGGGGTTTGAAGAAATAAATGGAATAAAAAGGGGCTGTTTGTTTTTAAACACACATAATTAGTAGTCTTAACTACCTTGGGAGGAGCTTCATCTGATCCTCCAGAGTCCCAGGACACTGTGACTTGTCGCCTGGATTCCATTCTCATTCGTTCTTCTTGCTGCAGCTTCTCTTCCTCCAGTATTGTACTAAGAAAAAAGTATTATATTTAAGTAAAACTCCAGTTCAATGTCTAACAAACCTTTCCACAGAGCTCTCACATTTTTCAGGCTAACAAACACTATCTGACAAAGTGATTGAGCACTGCAACATAAATTTCTTTTACTTATATTGGTCAGCTTTGTGAAAAACAGTATTAGGAAGAAATACCAGTGTGTTTTACCAACAGAAGCAACACTGAGTTTTTAGTTTGATGTGTAATACACTGAGAAAACCTCAAAAGAAAATAAATAAAACACTTAGTTGCATGAAAACTTATTTTTCATAGAAAATATTCTACTGAACTGATGCAAAGTTTCAAAACAAACTGAAAAAGTTCTTTACTGAAACTCAACAGAGCTTCAGATCACTGGGATTTTCTTTTTTAAACAAAGCAGTCAAAAAGCATTTTCAATGCTATATCTTCAGCTCAAACAGTTTAACCTAACCAGGAACATATTCAGCAAACTCATTTAGCAGAACAGAAATATCTGATAGCATTCACTCAGCTTCTAAACATTCCCATCAAAAGGCTACATTTCAACAAAGTACAAGACAGGAGTAAAAGCAGCTCGCTACTTACCAGACTATTAAAAAGACTGTTTGAAGTTCAACGCGATACTGCTGCCTCCACAGCAGCCTCCTCCCAGTCCTGCTATGTGGATTATTAATGTTGGATATTTGCCATTTGAAAAATACTCAGAATGAAGCTTTGAAATAGGGAGCTGCAAATTCGTCAGAGCTGCACGCTACACGCATAGTCTGGCGCTGTGAGGAGGGCAGATGATTTACATATCGCTATCCCCAGCGTAAAGATAATCCTGAAAAGGAGCTATTCCAGCTTCTTTATCAGTCAAGAGTTTCAAGACACAAAGCTGGGTTGTGGGTTTATAATCTCCTGCTCAGTCTGCTAAATAACCACCCAGAATTACTCATGCAGGGGATGAGATCAACAGCAGCAATCTATTCTAATCTTGGAACTTTACTGCTTATTTCAAGAATAAATTCCTGCTTGGTTGGAGACGAGAACATTGCTTTTCCTTACTCAGCCAAAAAACAATTCTATGCCACTTCTAAAAAGCAAAGAAGTCGTCTCGTCTCACTGCAGCTACAGCAAGTTTATAAGTATTGCTGCAATTTCAATCCATCATTGCTGAAGTAACCCAAGAATGTGGAACAAAACCAAAATCAGGCCAGTTATTTGCAAAAGTCATCCTAACACAACTACTATGGAAACAGCTACAACCCAATGGAGGGAACTAAAAAGAGATTTTTTTTTTTATTTTACCTTTCTCTTCCTTCAGAATTAGGAAAATGGTTTTCAGCTGAAAGAAGGGAGATTTAGATTAGGTATTAGGAAGGAATTTTTGACTGTGAGGGTGGTGAGGCACTGGCAGAGACTGTCCAATAAAGTCATAGATGCCCCATCCCTGGAGGTGTTCAAGGGCCAGGATGGATGAGGCTTTGAGCAACCTCATCCAGAGGGAGGTGTCCCTGCCCATGGCCGGGGTGGTAGAACGGGATGATCTTTAAGGTCTTTTCCAACCCAAATCACTCTACGATTCTATGAAAATGAAATATTTCCTACTTGAACCCAAGAAGAACTAGCAAAAAGCCCACAATTTTAAAGTTTTGTCACACTTTAGATACATGGCATGCATTTGTATGCAGCATGAGAATCCCCAATGTGCATCTGTAGGCATGAACCACGATTATGATCTTTCAAGAAACACCTAAAGATTTAAAAATCACAATGAAACAACACAAAACCTCCATCCAGACACTGCAAGAATAAAATACGTATTGTTAACAGCAGTTAATACAGCAGTTGCTCTCATCTGAGCAAATGGAATGGAATAGGAGTTTGCTATAAGCAGCAGACTAAATTTAGAGATGGCTTATTGACAACCGGGGCCCAGGAGTAAAATTTGTCACAGCCCAGACTTGGTTTTGCCATAAAAAGGAATGAAACACCGATACCTGTCTGCCTTGCTATCAAAGCCACACGGTCACGGTACTTAATACACCACCACTAACTTCAATCACGCCATTGGAAATGACAAATTTCAACTGAAGTGACTTGTTTCTCATAAAATACGATTAGTTTTTTGCTTTACAACTGCAATTCATCCCACCCTGCTATTTCTTCACCTGTGTCACCAGGAGGTCCTTTCACCAGCAACCCTGGTCAAAGACTGCTCAGCTGCAGTGGGATTTGTACTTGGATGCCCTTGGGTACTGCTGACAAGAATATAAAATAGAAAAGCCTCATGGAAGCATTGCTTGAAAAAACCCACAAAGAATAAAAATGACCCACAGAAACGTCTTTGTTTGTACAAAGGGAAGACCAAGCCATAGACAGAGCAGAAGTGTGCCAAGAGCTATTTTTGACCTTTTCTCAGTGCAGCTGCTTAAGTTCTCTGAGCAGCTTATTGGAATTCGCAGAAGGTCAGGAAAGTCAGATCTAGGCATATTTTCCCAAACTGCACATATTTTTAGCAGCACAGAGGAGCCAGCGGATAAGTATTCCTATTCATACGATTTCCTTAGCAAATCTTGAGGTAGTACAGACAAACTGGACTCATCTTCTTGGGTAGGTTAAGCCCAATGAAAAATCTCAACTACTAAAAGGTTGCATAACTGATAAACCTATTTAATTTGCAAAGAAACTTTTTACCAAAATTGGCCTGTGACATTGACAAGGGAACATTTACTGGGAGCTTCAGCGTAGGAGTATCCGAAAAACTAAAATGTTTCCTTACATTTCAAAAGACACAGCAATGCTGGTGTTTCCTGCTGTGGTGGTGCGGGAACCTACAGCAAATGCTGACCCTGAACAAGCAGCTCTTTTTTTTCCTCTCTGTGGTCTCCAGCCACTGGAAATACAAAGCTGATTGCAGATAAACGTATTTTCACACACTGCTCTAATTTAAAAGCACTTTTGTATGGTTTACAGTGGATTCTTAATGGTCACTGCCAAAGAGCAAAACCCAAGGAAGCATCTTGCAGCCTCCACCAGGTATTTCAAGCAGGTGTTATAATATTCTTTTGGCAGGATGCCACAAAAGGAGAGGACACAAACTGCCCTTACTTCTATCAGATTTGTTTATTTATAAGCAACACGTCAAGACTTATCTTAAAAGTAGCCACAAAAAGCTCAATTCAAGTTCCCATCAGTTAATTATCTCACTGCTGTCGTAAAAAACAGACTCTAAAAGCATGAATTCCTTTCTTTTTTGTTCTACCGTTCTTTTTAGAGCTGTATTTAATAAGTGACCTGCAGCGCTGAGATGCTAGCAGGACCATGGACTCTTAAAGCCTGTGCTGCTTCATCAGTGACCAGCAGAGGGCTGGACTCACTCCAACCACAGCAGTGATACCACTGCTGCTTATTTTGCTATTTTCAGTAGAGAGAAAGGGATGTTTGATAAGTAATTTATGTAAAAAACATTCAATGATGCAGTGAAGCGTCATGCAATTACATTCATCTAAAAGCTCAAAGTTAAAATCCAGCTTAACCTTCAATTCAAACCCCTCCAGTTTTAACAGAATTATCACTAAAAATGTCCCTTTTAGTGATAATTCATGATGACTTGGAAGAAAGTCTGTCAGTATCTGTTGGAGCCAGTCCAGAGGAGGTCACAGAGATGATGAGGGCTGGAGCACCTCCCATAACGAGGACAGGCTGAGAGAGTTGGTGTTGTTCAGCCTAGAGAAGGGAAGGCTCCAGAGAGACTTTCTATCAGCCTTCCAGCACTTAACAGGGGTTAAAGTCGATAGGGGTCTCCAGAGGAGGGGCTCTCTTTCAGGGAGTGCAGGGACAGGATGAAGGGAAAAGGTTTTAAGCTGAAAGAGGGGAGACTGAGATTAGATATTAGGAAGAAATTTTTTACTGTGAGGGTGGTGAAGCAGTGGCACAGGTTGCCCACAGAAGTCCTGTATGCCCCCTCCCCCCGAAGGCTGGCTGGAGCTTTGAGTAATCTGATCCAGTGGGAGGTGCCCCTGGCCCATGGCAGGAGAGTTGGAACTGCATGATCTTTAAAGTCCCTTCCAACCCAAATAATTCCATGATTCTATTCTATGATTCTATACTGGGGCTACCTTAGCAACACACACCCGCAGCACACTCAACAGTGCAAAGAATAAAATAAATTTAATGATACACACGTGTACAAGATAGTCTGTGGTTACAGTGAGAGTAGGAATATAGTAAGACATGGTCAGAGCAAGCAAGTGGCTAGGAGTCATTCTGAAAAGAAATGCTGCAAAAGTGTTACTGCATGATTTAGGTACATTTAACACCTTGCAAAAAGCCTTTTATATTATTTACCATATAGCACTAAAATTCACTGTGCAATACTAAAAATGTCTTCCATACAAATCAGCAAGGCAATACATGCTTCCTGATTAAAATAACTCACGTTCTAATTCTGACAGTCAGGTACGGAATCGCAGGAGCCGCAGGGGATCACCTCATTTTGCTGACTTCATCCTCACTTTTACACCCCATCCTCTTTCACCCCCCAAACTGAAACAGGGATCTAGCATGCAAGGAGGAATTACATTGAGAAATCCACAATCCATTCATTTGTTTCTATGTTTGCTGTGAAGACTAACTTGCCTCTATCCACTTGGACAGACCAAATGCTATAAAATACCAGACCTTCACTACTTTAACAGCACTACATAAATTCTACAGAAATCATCATCTTTGCAATGCATGATCAGCTGCAAATGAAGTTTGTACAAAGCAGACCTTACTATAGGAAAAGCATCAAATAGCAAAAGCAGAACACATGAAGTGTTTATGCTCCCATCAGTGCTATTTCAGATGCAGAAAAGAAGTTTTTTCCCAAAGCCACGGAGTTCTTCTCATTAAAGCAGAAAGGAACGTTACAGTGCAGTATCATTAGCTTCGAGCAAACAATTGGTCTGCTCTCAGCTTGGAAATACTCCCCTGGATAGGATCCAGGGTGAGCAGCAGTAACACCACACAGAAAAGGCCACCAGGGAAATGGTTTGCTTTTGCAAGTTCATGGGAATTTGAGTTTTGAAGCACAATCTTTTCTTGCTGCCTGAGATTGCCTCATCATAAGGGAACTGGCAAGCTTTGCCAAGTGAGGCTGACTCTGGGAGTAGTGCAAAGAAGCCCTAAGGATGACCGTGCTGCTTAACGGCCATGAAATAAAGATCAACAGTTTGGAATGGCAGAAAGCTCTCTGCTTTGGCAAGAAGAGTGTAAAAACTGGATGTTACGGTTGCTATGGCCCCAGGAGAGAGGCTGTTTTCTAAACAACGCTTCAAATTCCTCAGCATGCCTAGAAGAGCAAAAATCCCACCTCCTTTGGTGCATTTTTCATCTAGAACCAGAGAAGCATTTAGGTTGGAAGGGACCCCTGGAGGGCTTTACTCCAGTCTCCTGGTGAAGCTGGGCTCCCTGCATGGTGAGGTCAGGTCGCTCGGAGCCTTTTCCAGTCCAGGTCTCAAAGTCACCCAGCTTGGAAACTCCACAGTCTTTCTGGGTGATCTGTTTCAGAGCTTACTCACACACATTGAGAAACATTTTGATTTGTAACTAATGAGAACTTGCCTTGTTGTATGTCCTAAGTGTTGGTTCTTATCCTTTGGCTGTGCATTTCTGAGGGGAGACAGGCTCTTGGGGCACTGCTCTATCCCATTTATTTGGCAATACCATAGAATCATAGAATTGTTTAGATTGGAAAAGACCTTTAAGATCATCTAATCTGTTAACCTAACACTGCCAGCTTCACCACTAAACCCTGTCCCTAAGCATCGCATTGACACATCTTTTAAATATCTCCAGGGATGGTGACTCAACCCTTTCAGTGAAGGAATATTTCCTAATATCCAGTCTAAACCTCCCCTGGCACAACTTGAAGTCATTTCTTCTCATCCTATCCCTTGTTAAGTGGGAGAAGAGACCAACACCTACGTTTCTACAACCTCCTTTCAGGAAGCTGTAGAGTGAGAAAGTCTCCCCTCAGCCTCCTTTTCTCCAGGCTAAACAACCCCAGTTCCCTCAGCTGCTCCTCATAACACTTGTGCTGCAGACCCTTTGTCAGCTTTCTTGCCCTTCTCTGCGCATGCTTCAGCATCACAATGTCCTTCTTGTAGTGAGGGGCCCAAAACTGAACCCAGCATCTGAGGTGCAGCCTCACCAGTGCTGAGCACAGGGGCACAGTCATCTCCCTGGTCCTGCTGGCCACACTGTTTCTATACAAGCCAGGACGCTGAGGTCCTTTTCCGTCAGGCAGCTTTTCAATCACATTTCCCCAACCCTGTAGCACTGCAGGGAGTTGCTGTGTCCCAAGTGCAGGACCCAGCACTTGGTGTTATTGAACCTCGTGCAGTTGGTCTCAAGCCCATTGATCCAGGCTGTCCAGATCCCTCTGTAGAGCCTTCATAACCTCGAGCAGATCAACACATCCTTCACTTTCTCCTGCTTTCCCCTCCAGACCCACGCTGTTATGTGTCATTACTGTCACTCTCCAAGTACAGCCTACATTTATTTCACCCCCAACACAATTGCTTTTACTCTTGATCTACTCTTCTCTTGCTGGCGAGATTCTCTCTTGCCTGGGTTTACAACCATAGCCACCTGCCTAGTCACAGGTTTTTAGGACCTCATTCTCCTCTGTGCCAGCCAGCTGTAAGTTATCAGTACAATCTGACTATAAATTAAAATAATAATATTCTTCCAGGACCAAAAAAAAAAAAAAAGAAAAAGCGAGTGAAATGCCAATTTCCACCCATTACCCAAATCACACAACCATGCCATAACTTTTCCTTATAATTCCGACCAAGCTGTATCATTCTTTCCTCTGCAGTTCACTCCACATAGTCAATAGCACAATCTTTTTGTGAGAAAGGCTGTGTCTTATGCTAGGCCTGTAAGTTATTAATTCTACACAGGAGCTCCCAGAGTAACGGATGGAAGAACCATATGATATTTTAAGAAACAGGAAAATACTTGAAGGTAGCTAAGTTATCCACACGGCAACTCTGAAACACCATCAGAATTATATTAAAATTGTACCTTTTTTAAACTATCTGTGAATTATTTTGTACAATGAACATCCAGTGACAGGACAATGAAAATAAAACACAAACTACAACTTTGAAACAAGACGTAAGATAAAACTTAAGAATTTGGCAGCATTACCACCAATCCAAGAGTAGATTTACAGTGTCCAATACTACATATTGTTTGAATATACATCAGCTTAGGCAAAACAGATATTGAGAACAAAATTCAAAGGTGATCACAAATACAAAGTATGTCTACCCAATGTCTCAGTGACATTTCAAAGTTTAAAGATCACTTCCATTTTGTGGCTGGTGAAATGCAAATACAGGCACTGGAATAACCTAGGGTGTGAGTTTAGACTGGTGTCAAAAGCGTGTGCTTACATTTATTCCAAGACAAACAGCAGGTAGCCTACATCCTGGTTTACAAAGGGCAAAGAAATTCCTACTTAATGACGTTGCATTTACTGCAGGCTCTGTGACTGCACAGACACAGCTGCCACCGGACAACCAGCGTGCTGCATATGTTACAAAAGGTGATTCATATTTCCAGTTGTTTGAATTTATCATCTAGTCTACTTTTCTCCAACAGATAAGGTCCAAATTTTCAATGCAGAACCAACAACCCAGCCTTTCCAAGATAAAATGTAATGCCCTATTGCCATAGATTTCCACAGAAAGAAATAGCGTAACAGATGATACAGTGAAAATTAGTATTTCTGAACAAGAAAACAACCTTTCAGCAGTATAACCCTACCTGAGTTGTGCTTTAAGTTCAGTAAACCTGGGTCGTCTACTAGGGTCGTATGCCCAGCACTTGGTCATAAGGCTGTAGAGGGTAGGAGGGCAGTTTGGAGGCATTGGGAGCCGCTCACCGTTCTCAATTCGCCCAATCACATCATTGTTCTTCACTCCCTGGAAGGGCTTTACCCCATGCATGAGGATCTCCCACATACACACACCTGAGAAATGAACACAAAGATATTTTCTTCAGTGTCAACAAACAACAAAACCTGATTAAAAAGAGATAAACCCCGATTTTGTACAGCTAAACAACACAATTTCTTCTGCAATGTACAGCTAGGGAATCAGTTCTGACTTACCGGCTCGCAGCAGAGAGGAGCAATGTGTAGCAGGATTACGCATGCAGCATCAACCTGAATTACTTATGAGGAAGCATGACCCACAGCTGGCTCATGGCAGCCTGGCTTCACATTCAGCTACGTTTTACCTATCATACATCAGAATGGTTGCTCATATTCAAATCTATTTTTTATGAGGTGGAATGAGCTGTGTTTGCTTTTCCCTTTGACTAGTTCCAACTGGCTTGTTTCGACATCTAAAGCGTATTTTCACTTTGAGGGTGTTTTAGCACTGGCATTGATCCACTTTTTTTGTGCTGAAATGTAATAAAACAGTTTCTGTTGAAATCATGTTAAAAGCACAAAGGGAAAAACTGTTTGTCAGTTCAGGATTGGCCAAAATGCTCCACAGACGTCATTTCTCTAGCTCTGACAGTACTAGTTTCCTTCCAACCACCACAAACCTGCTAAAATTCACCTACTCTTCACTTAAAAACATTCCAATTTTATTTTGTAAAAAGGATGAACCCTTACTTGTCTGTCCTGCTCTTACTTCCAGTGTCATAATCTTTGTTACTTTACACAGAACTCATCTTTGTTCTGTCTGTCCAGATCAACAGTTTGGACCACTCTGAGCACAGGTGATCAAATTCATTAAAAACTTGCATATTTAGGAAAAAGGATGAAGGCTTCAGGATATCCTCATTTATCCTTATTTTTACTCAGCTTCTGGTCATATTTTGTAAGCTAGCAGGAGCTACGAAATACAAATTAAGTGGCAATTCAGCATTAAAGATCTGGAAGCAGGGCACCATGTCAGCTGACCTATGCAGGAAGTAGGGAAGCAGGCGCACCACCGCAAAAAAAGAAAGTAAAAATACACAATAAAACCAGCAAATAACAATCGTATAACAAAAAAAATTAAGAGAAAAACAACAGCAAACCCCATCTCCATTATGACTACGACCTAATTTCCTTTTACCTTCAATTCTGTCAGCCTCTTTCTACAGGCAAAATGGCACATGAAACTTCAGGCTTACTGAGTAGAAAAAGGAAAGAAAAATATGGAGATGGAAAATATGCTGGAAAAAATGTACTTTCAGAAAGTACGGTAAAACGGTGCCAAGTATCAGGAAATTATTCATTTTCAGTAGTTAAAAGTGAAACATTGAGGTTCTCCAACAGAACACTTAAGAAACCCCATCATTTGGTGTTCGCTTACCAAACATCCACACATCGCTCGCTGAGGTAAACCGTCGGAAGTTGATTGACTCTGGAGCCATCCATTTGATAGGCAATTTTCCTTTGGAAGCTATAGGAAAGGTAAGACAAGGCAGGCTTTTACTCCTACTGTTGAGCACCAACAAAATTTTGTCGTTAGTGCAATAATTCAGAGGCAAAACCCACCTCCAGTGAAACACTTCAACTATCAAACCTGGTAGAAGAAATTTCTTAACAGTTCTGCTCACAGTTCTCCATCTAGAGAGAAGTGCAGCACTTTGCCTAAATACTCAAGACTGATTGAGTTCCTTCAGGTTTTCAGTTAATTCTTATTTCAAGCTGCAACTTTTGCAGTTGAGAAGATACTGGCACCTAATCTGAAATGGTCACAAAATCACAGCAAGGAAGTAGGGTGTAGGTGTTTTTAAATGATTCATAAGAAAAGGATAGGTTGTTAGGTCTTACATAAAACAAAAAGAAGAACCAACAAAAAAATCATAATAATCCCCAAACCTCCAGTAACAAATCCCAGAAGAACAAAAAATGATGATGGCAAAAGTGTTCCTGTTCTCTTCTCAGCAATTAAAAAGATGCTACGTAGTTGTCAGCAACAGGAAACCAATGAAATGAGGAAATGTAATGGAGTGTAAGGGGACAGATAAAGGATATTTTAAAATATATGGCTGAGTCTAGAAATATATTGAAGATTAGATATATAGAATAATAGAATCATAGAATGGTTTGGTTTGGAAGGGGCCTTAAAGATCATTCAGTTCCAACCCCCTTGCCATGGGCAGGGACACCTTCCACTCAATCAGTTTGCTCAATGTCCCATTGAACCTGGTCTTGAATATCTCCAGGGATGGGGCACTTAACTTTTCTAGGCAACCCATTCCAGTGCCTCACCAGCCTCAGAGTAAAAAATTTCTTCCTAATATCTCATCTAAATATCTCCCCTCTTCCAGCTTAAATACATGGTTTCATAATATACACCAGATTTAAAATGCTTCAAATGCTTGGTAGCCTACAAGCAATCTCCATTCTCCTGCTGTGTTTCCTATTTATCAGGAACTGCAGGATATCTCACAGCTGCTGGAGCCACTCAAGATCAGCATTCCATCCAAAACAGGGGTATAAGTAGGCTTTCAAAACTTTTTTGGTACTGAACCTCCATAGTCCAGTGGCATCTGAAGCATGCAGTACACAACTTAAAACTGCAGGTAACCCTGAATTCATTGTATGCTACCAATATTATTCCATGAATGGAGTATTACCTCAAACAAGCCTCAAATGCGGATAATCTTGTAAAAGTCGAAGAAAGCACTATAAGCTTGTCCTAAAAAGCAGAATTTTACCTACACATGAATTTCCCGCTTTCTACCAGTTACATTAAAGCTTGTGATTCATCTTCTTCTGCAGATATGTAGCAGTTTACTGCCATCTATGACACCGTCGCATGGTTTGCCTTTTTATGCAACAGCTAGATCATGAAAATCTGGTTAATTCCTTTTGAAAATAAACTCCATGTTCTGAGAAGCAGCTGTGTTCTAACTGGCCTGCAGGAAGGATCCGGAGCATCAGCTTACCTTTATAGTAAGTACTGTCTTCCATGTATCGGGATAAACCAAAGTCACCCAATTTCACACAGTCAGTGGCAGATACCAGCACATTTCTAGCAGCAATATCCCTGCCAAACAGAGCAGACATTACTGATGGTCACTTAAAAACTCAGTGGTGAAATATCATTTCAATTATTAAAACCCAGAAGTAGCAAACAACTTTGAGAGGACCGAGTTCTGTTTCTAGCCATGGTTTGGGTGTGCATGTACAGAAAAAGATGACTACATTCCAAGATTCTGAGAAGCTTGCAAAGATGTTGCAGTACATTTGATCCTTTCGAGTGATGTCCAACAGTGTAGTCATCAATGTCAACGCCAGAAGAAAAAGGTTCATTTTTTATCTACTTAAATAACACAGGCTAACAATTTTTGGCAACTAGAATTGATGTGAAGAAGAAAACCTGCCTCCTGACCATGCAAAGGTAAGGAAATGCTTTAAGATCTCAGTCCTGTAAGAGGCAAGGAAAAAGGAAAAAATTCATCACTGGAAGGGTGATTGGCCATTGGAATGCGCTGCCCAGGGAGGTGGTGGAGTCACCACCCCTGGAGGTGTTTAAAGAGAGATTGGATGAGGCACTTAGATGATGAGCTGGTGTTGGGTCATAGGCTGGACTTGATCTCAAAGGTCTTTTCCAGCCTTGTGATACTGTGAGGCCCTCTAATAAGGAACTCAGTTTTCAGTGATGTCATGGGGATCATGAAAGACTTGGGCATTTCTCTCTTGCTGCTTCCCAGGTGAGACGATCTGCCGTATGTGTCTGGTGACTTTGGGTTTCTGCAGATCTGACCAAATATTGACAGGTTTGTCTTTGAGCAGTGAAGTAAGCACAGCAAGCCGAGCAGTGCTGCTGTTTCCCACCTCACTATGGTACAAAAGAGTTGTATTTTGAAATTTTATAGCTACAGTAAAAATAAAAGGCTATTTGGCCCAAATTCAAGTATCTGTTAACAATTGCAAGTGTCTGTTATGTAGTGTTTTGTATACATATCAATGTATACATACATACTAATACATGCACATGAGTTTGTCTGTACAATATATACAACACATACATAGAATTTGAACATTAAGTATTTAAAAACAAATAAAGCACTCGTTCAAAATGAAAGGGCACATATTAATTTTAATTGGCATATGTAAACTTTTAACTGTATACAATAAGAAGCGAAAGCCAGTCTCATCTCTTTAGAAAGCTTACGTTAAAATTCAAGGGAATAAAATTCAAAGCACACTTAGAAGGAAATTTAGGTTCACTTTCTGGGTAAGCAAGTACTTGTAGTTTATAAATATTTTGTTTTCTCCATTCTTTACTGAAGAAACCAGCTGCCCCTTGTTTTTCTTGTCTTTATTTGGAAGATTACAGCTGTAAAAAATATTTTAATCACCAAGCAACAACTCAGCTGAAAATACGGCAACCTCTCTGCACCAGTCTAGGAGGGGGCCAGCAGGTGTCACTCTTGAAAAGGGCTTAAACTTTGTGGCAGCATCTGGAAACTTAAGAGGCTAATATAGAGACTGACACAGCCCAGGAAAGTGGATTTTAGCAGTTTCAAAGTATTCCTGCTACACATTCATCACAAGTCGAGGAAAAGAAACACAAAGGGAAAGTGTCAAAGAATCCAATTATGTGTTATAAGCATTTGTCTTCACTTGAGTCAAGTGTATACAACAGCCAGAACAATGGCAGTTAAAAACTGGGCCATCTAAGATGCCTCTTATTCCCTACAATTTCAATTAGATGCATATAAAAAGATACAAGTACCATATATGTGTATAAAATCTTACCTATGTACAAATCTTTTGCTCTCTAAGTAGGCAAGTGCTGTGCTAAGCTGGTAAGCGTAGAGGATCAGAGACGCCAGATCCAAGCTGTATTTTCTTACTTGCAAGAATGATCTCAACTTTTTGCACAAAGGAAAAAAAACAAAGGAAAGAAGTTAGGATAAAAAAACCCGAACTTTGAACAAGGCATACTAAAATCATGAAGTTTACAGAATCAACGGCTACGCTTTCCCCTAAGACTGGACAAGAAAAGAAAATCACTTGCCATGAACTTGATCCAGTGGAAGGTTTCCCTGCCCATGGCAGGAAGGCTGGAACTGAATGAGCTTTAAGGTCCTTTCCAACCCAAACCATTCTATGACTTTATGAAGAAATTTGATTGATTTAAATTCAAGCAGTTCTTTTTACACAAACACTGTCAGCCAAATGAACAAAAAAATTCTGTGCCTTGCATTCAGGCTTCTTTTGGAGACTGAGAGCAGACACTGCCACTGTTCCTGAGTAAAGCACTCCTGGACTTTTTATGCATTCTTCTGAAAATTTTGGCCTAAATAATTTCAGAAAACAGTATGTGGCCAATCCAAACACCAATTAGATCAGTACTATTTTGGAAGTGTTAACTTTAATCTACATTAGCTAAAACAACTGGATTTATCTCAGAATAGCCAATAACAATGCAGAATTTTTATGAGCTATATTCCTAGTATAAGACAGCTTGGATCTAATGGAAGGTTGCACTAGACTCTCTCTTAAAACAAAGCTTTGAAAAGTGATCTGGGCACTGGAAGGGAAATCTGTCATTTTTTGACAAAAAATTACTTCTCCACTACAGGTTTTTCTACCTTTTTTTTCCCCTTTTACAACATACTGCAGTTTGATAATTGCAATTATTATCTTGCAATGCAGCATGAAATGCACAGCTCAACGAAAACAAATGGATTATAAAAAATGAGATCTGTTTTGAGAGTTTGATTTAAACCATTCGCCTAAAAGACACAATGATGAGGAAAGTTGTCTTATCTAGGGTCTCTGCCGCAGAGACTGTACAGAAATACACCTTAAAAAATTCAGTGTTCCAAGGGAAAATGCAGTATTGCTCAGGCACATTAAAAGAAGAACCACTTCATTTCACTTCTAGAAGGTACGTTTGCAAACGCTGCTTAAGTGATATTGCACTATCATCATCCTGATACAGGCCCTGCTCCCACACTGGAACAACATCCTCTGCAAACTATGACTGAATCACTTTGGTATGAGCTGATGCAGTTCCCTCAGTGGAGGAGTGAGGTCAAGTTCTGCCACTCCCGTTTCTGAATCCATAATTCTACAAACAAGTACGATATCACGTTCGAGGAGAGTGCCTTTGTGTTACTACAGAAGTGATTTTTCCAGACTTTCCTAAAAGTACAAAGAGAAGACAAAACTTGCATGACGATTTTTCATACCTCTCCAAGAGTACAGAGCTCCATGATTATCCAAACTGGGTTTTCTGTAATAACTCCGATGAGCTTCACAATGTGAGGATGATCAAACTGACGCATTGTTACTAAAAGGAAAAGAAACAAGTTGGTGTGTTACATAAACCCTTTGCCTGAAACAAGTTAAAAAGTCAGTTCAAAAGCATTTAGTCTATGATCAGAAAAGCCAATCACAGTTCTGCAGCACTTAAAACAACTGCCTGCAGGCAATAATGTCTGGTGTTCTTGGGTAGTATAAAACACTTTAGTAAATTGCTGTGGAAGGTGCAAGTCAAGTCAGGTTCTCTGGCTTTTCTGCCCTAGTTGAACACAACGCGACCTATCATAATGACCTATATCGACAGTGCATGAGCAATTCACTTGTGCCTTTCTACTGGAAAAGGAGGAAGGAGAAAACAGAATTCATTGTCTGCAAATATGTCTGTCAGTTTATAACACAGGCAAAAGTCTCCTTTAATCACTACACTCACATGTCGTTTTATTTGCCATGGATTTAATTAACATTTTGGTCTCAGCAGTGGATTCACAATATATTTCATGCAATCAGACATACAGATTACAGAATGGTTTGGGTTGGGACGTTAAAGATACTCCCGTTCCAACCCCGCTGCCGTGTGCATGGACACCTCCCACCGGATCAGCTTGCTCAAAGCCTCATCTAGCCCAGCCTGGAACCCCTCCAGAGATGGGACATCCACAGCTTTTCTGGGCAATCTGTTCCACTGCCTCACCACCTTCATAGTAAAATATTCTTTCCTAATATCTCATCTAAATCTCCCCTCTTTCAATTAAAATTGTTACCCCTTGTCCTGCCACTACACGCCCTTGTAAAAAGTCCCTTTCCAGGTTTCCTGTAGCCCCCTTTCAGCACTGGAAGGCTGTTCTAAGGTCTCCTTGGGAGCCTTCTCTTCTCTAGGCTGAACAACCCCATCTCTGAGCCTGGCCTAGAAAGGGAGGTGCTCCAGTCCTCAGATTATCTTTGTGGCCCTCCTCCAGACTCACTCTCACAGATCCATGTCCTTCCTATCTTGACAAATATCCTTAATTTAATGTTAAACTAGTATCTCTTGTACATTTACAGTTTGTAGCGCCAACAGAAATACACGGTAATTACCAAATTGCACTTCTGCTTCAGTTTGACTAAAATTAGGCAATAATAAAACCTATATCTTTTGGCTTTTAATTAGTCACAGGCTAAAACCAGCAGGTGGTTTGGATTTCTATTCTGAGCTCTGAATTCCTATGAGCTCTGAATTCTACTTCTCTAGTGGTACACAGCAGCCATAGAACCAATCAATCTTGCAACACCACAAACCCCAAGAAAAATCCTTGGACAATGCTGGTTATAAAATCCATTATGAGAATAGTTTAATAGCGTATTTTCCTTCAAAGAAACTTATATGGGCAAACTTCAGATAAAATATTCTTTAAAATATTAATGTGTTATGAATAATACAGAAAAAAAAATCAGTAGAACAAACATCCTTATCAATGCCATAGCTTAACACATTAATAAAAAGGAATAAATAATGTGGTAAAATGTCAAACAGGCAATAACAACTGCTAAAATGCTACACAGAATTGAACCTAGATTCCTAACTAATTAAATTCCCCTCTTCCCTTCTGAAGTAAATGGAATTTCAAAGAAGGAAGCTCTTTCTGACACCTTGAGAAAGTATGCATTGCTGAACTAGCTTATCTGAACCCCAAGCTGGCATTCAAATCTCAGTAAATTAAGTGTATATCACAAACATATTAGGGTTCTCTTGTGCTAATCTAACTCAATGCAATTTACAACATTTTATAACATGGAAATGCTGCCTCATTGATGTACAAATAAAGAAGGAACACAGTTTGCATTATCAAAACAGTGCAAAGGCAATCAATGCAGTTTTATATCATATGGCCTTATCAGTTTTAAAATCAACACACTCCATTATTGGAAAGTACTTCCCAGAAATCAATTCAATGTTAGCAGACAAACTCACAAATTCACAAGGGTGGCAGAGTTATCTCATTTTGCCATCCAGCTTCTGGAGGTAAGACAAACAAACTCCTTGCAGAAAGGAGCAAGTTAACAAAAAGCCAGTGGAAGATCAAGAAAAATCTCCCCAAACGAGGGGGGTTGCATTTTAGCACATGCAAATGCATTGATAGTAATGCACTGCTATGCAAAAGCAGATAGGAATGAAGGCAGGTGCTGCTGTAAACACATTTTCTTTCATCTACTTTTTACACTGAGGCGTTTCTCCTCACAAGAATCAATAACATTGAAAACTCCACCACAAACAAACAACTAAAACCCCAAA
>VWPV01031283.1:0-11647 GCA_013389885.1 Geococcyx californianus
TATGATTCTGTGATTCTATACCCAGAGATATGCAAAGAATATCAGGGATTTTTTGAACTGTACAAGTGGCAGTAGCACTAAAAAGAGTGATTATGAGGGTCAATGGGCTGCATGAAATAGAAAAAAAACTTTAACTGACTGAATAATTAATTACAAATAATAATGATGTAAGCTCATACTAGTTTTTCATAAAATAACTATCAATCAAAAATTTTCACTTACTTTGATGAGTGTGATGATTAGTATGATTTTGATAACTTGATATCCTTGATATTATATTTTCTGCTATTTTATAATATTTCTTATTGTCTGTGTGTCAGAAAGAATGTGGGTGAAAAACTAAGTATCTTATCACAAGCAATATTAACTTCTGAAAAAAAATATTTTAGACACATTTTCACACAACCAAAAAAATACCTGGGGAAATTGTAAATTCACAGCTGCCATAGTTTCATTATGGGGTTAATGGTAATGTCTTTTGTACTCTAGCCTTTCTATTTCCATCTCCAAAACAGAGGCCATTGCTTGAAGGAAAATATTAGTTAGTTAAGAAAATATGTTTCAATGTAAGGATTTAGAAACTGTATTAACATATTCTATCTCTCTTTTAGCCTTAACGTATCAGCTGAAGGACACAACTCAGTAGTCTCCATACAGCATTTGGAAAACCCAGGCTTCCAAATACTGATACGTTCAGGTTCCAGCGATATTGAATCGACACTTCTTCTCAGAGCAGATACATTGAAAAATGAACCACTTACAAACTATATGATACCTATGTTCTTCTCGACACAGGTTTTAGATGTATTCCCTTGCAAGTCATTTTTCCATTGTGAGCAAGTGTTATAGCATGGGCTGAAGAAGGATTACACTATATAAGACTCAAGTTTCAATCTCCCATTCCATTTTGCTTGTAAAGATTTCAGGCTATTATACGTTGGATTCCAGAGAAAGACTTGTATTGACTTAATAGGAGCACAGGACTGAAATTACCTCATACGTCAATGAGTCTAAGGGAAGTTTGACAGCTAACTTGCCTCTGCCTTTAAAAAAACCTCACAAAACCAAACCAAACCAAACAAAATAAAAGAAACCAAACAAGTTTTGCTAATTAAGATTTTGTCACTATTTAAGATGATGCTAAGGAGTTGGCTAAATTCAGTCTGACCTTTTTGTGACAGATTTTACATTCTCTGTATAGTGATAGTATGGCATCCATGCAGGATGCACAGTCACATGCACTTAAGTTCTTAGCACATTTGATTTAAACAAAAAGGTTTGATCTACCTTGTAGCTGGAGCCACTGATATTCCTTCATAGGTCAACAGAACAGAATAACAAGATGTGGGATGTCCAGATCAGTGCCTCTACCAAAGAAATATGACTGTTCTTTCACTTTGCATGGAGAAACCTCATTAATCATTGGAGGATAACTTATTCCTGGTTTCTTCCTCACAGATAAAACAGTGGAACTAGAATAAACAAGATTTCATAATTAATTTTGTGCTTTCTGCTCTTTATGGCTGAATGGGACCTGTGTCCATTTCAGAAGTTTCAACCAATGTTTATTTAATGTAAAATATTATTTATGGAAGAGTGGTGACCACTTTGACACACTAAATGCAAATATTTCTTGCCATCACATCTTGTACATTACTGTATCTGAGAGTTTACTTTATGGAAAAACTGCTTTGCCCAGTCATGCAGCCATGTGACACTGAATTAATTTTGGAATCAGAGTTTTAGGAGCCTAAATGATTTTCATGGGAGTGCTTTAGGACTAATGCTCCAAAACAAATTCCAGAGTCTCCTTACTTTATGTTAGGGCTTTGATGGACTACTTCATACAATGAACCGCACTTTGCAATCACTCTGGCGATAACATCAAGTTAAGGTCATCACTGATCTTTGTGTTATCACTATAAAAACTGTTGGGACTGGTCACACTTTTAATTTCTTGCAGAGATTCCCAAAGTTCCTTTAGCTTAGCTTTGTGTGTTATTGTCCCTCATTCTTATTTGAGCTTATTGATAATGAATTTATTAGTGATACATTCATTTTAAATTATCTTTCCAAAGAGGTAAGCATGACATTGAATTCAATTAGATGGTGAGCGGCCAGCCAATCCATAAAACAGACAAGTTTGTTTTATAGATTGCAGGGATAGTCCAGCAATACCAATGAGACCTTTTGTACACTTGTAATTGACTGGTTTTGAATTGTGCCATCTGTTCTTTTTTAGGTGGATAATTGATTAACTGAGCAATATGTGATTAGTAGCTTGCCTTGTACAGTACAAGTTGTTCTGGAGTGTGCTCTCGACAGCCACCATCTGCATGCCTAACAAATCAAGCAGAGAGACATTCTATTCCGTCACATCGATGTAACCCTTGAGGCTTCACTTAGGTTACTAACCTCTTTGGTCTATGGGGCTGTGGTTGAACAAACTTGGGCAAGAAGTTTGTTTCTTTTTTCTGATTTCACGTTATTGTGTCTCCCTTTTTCCCTCACTCTCTCCCTCCCTGCAAACCAATACATTTTCCTGCATACTTGTTCACTAAGATTCTGAGCACTGGCTTCTATTATTATGGTGATGATGATGATGTTTATTTTAATCATAATGTCATTACTCAGAAGCAGATAAGGCAATAGGGAAAATTTAACTTGATGCTTGAAGTTTGAAGAAAAATATAAATTATAATGGGAGATAATAGGAAACATTGATGACAACTTCAGAATCATAGAATGGTTGAGGAAGGACCTGTAGAAGAAGACACGGCTGGAGTTCATCTTATCCAACTCCCCTGCTCAGAGTCATCTAGAGCCTGTTGCCCAGGACAATGTCCAGATGACTTTTGAATATCTCCAAGGATGGAGACTCCACAACTTTCCTGGGCAATCTGTGCCAATGCTCAGTGACTTTCACAGTAAAGCAGTGCTTCCTGATATTCAGAGAGAACCTCTGGCATTTTGGTTCATTCCCATTGTCTCTTACTCTGTCACTGGGTACCACTGAAAACAGCCTGGCTCGGTCTTCTTCACACTTCGTGTTTCAGGTGTTTACAAACATCCATGAGATCCCATTCTGAAGCTTCTCTTCTCCAGGCTAAATTGTCACTGCTCTCTCAGCCTTTTCTCGTGGCAGAGATGCTCTTAATCATCTCTGTGGTCCTTCACTGGACTCTTTCTCCAGTATGTCCATCTTTCTTTTCTACTGAGGAGACCAAAATTGGACACGGCACTCCCAGTGTGGCCTCGCTGATGCTAAATAAATTATCTTAGGAAATATGACACGTACAAAAACAATCCTACAGCTACAATGTGAAAATGTTCAATACTGTTCTCACTGATGAATTCCTTTTGTTTAGGAAAAGCAGGGTTATAGACGTGATGATAAAATATGGATTGTTATGTTGGCTAAACAAAGTATGATCAAATGCTTAACAGATGAAAGCAACAAAGTGAAATTTCCAGGAGATTAGATTTGTTAATGATTCACAAGAATTTCTCATTAAAGTATTGCTAATTAGTTATTAAATATGTGAAAACTAATACTATTGACATTCATTCTTAAATTTTTGCTATTGCCAGTAATGAAAATTTCATATTACCCCAGTATTTTTGATTCAGCTTTAGAAAGGTGCAGTTACTATTTCATAAGAGAAAAAAAATCTGTCCAAGGGGTGTCTTCTTTTTCTTCTACAACCACACTTCTTTTTCAAATACAATTTAAAAAGAAAAATAAGATGTCAAATTCCTTATAATTTAAGCTTCCCCCTCTTCTCTTTCTGTCATAAGTTTTTTTTCTGGTATAATCAAAAGCCTATACTTAATGTAAGACCTACGGATTTGTCAAACTTGAAACATGTCTATTATTGAGAGAAGACTGGAAATATTTAATTAGATGTACTTGTATTGTGACAGAATGGGAATTATATTGCTGGGTCAGATAGTTCCCAAATGTTGTTTGATTACAGCTATAAAACATTGTGTTTTTCATATTGGCAACAGACCAATTAAAATATGGCCAGTAAAAAGCTATGAGCTTGAAAAGAAACTCTAAAAATAACATCTTGTTAGTGCATGTATCTGCTTCCTGTGTAGGTTCTGCTTCAGGGTTTTACTGCTGTCAATACTGCTGACAAAAAGCTGTAAAACCACAAGCTGTGCTCTATTCTGCCTTGTGCATCATCAACAAAATTGACAGTTAACACTGTTTTTGAAATCTGTATTGCTGATGGGTAAAAATATATATCAACGAACGTTCAATTGCAAGACAACCTGCAGTCCTGCACTGAAAGCAAAGGGGATGGGAAGAAAACACAAAAGACAATAGAGAATGGAAATCGTTGTTGGATAATATCTTGGAAATAAAATCAAGTTTTTGCCATTGTGACTTTTTTACAGATCATCTCTGATAGCTTGCAGTTCTGCCTTCTTATAAGACAGACTGGTTTATATAATGAGTTGGGGAAACAATGACCCTGTTTCTCCCTCATCCATGTTTCTTTTCTCAGTACATTAATACACCACAAAACACTAATACATGTCAAAGCAGAGCTCAAAGCAGGGAGTAGAGTATTAATTTCACTCATAAATTCCCCTAAAAGACAGCTGATAATTCATGTACATTCTTTCACAACTGTTTCAAAATGTCTGTCAGAGGTGGGAATCAAACTGAGCTCATACAAGATAAATATTTATGTCATTTGTTCACTGTCCTTCAGCTTTATACTCTCCAGTACGAAAGAGACATGAACAAATAGGAGCAAGTCCAGTGAAGGGCCATAAAGAGGATAAGGGTGCTGGACCATCTCTGAGGCTCCATCTGGAGAGGAGAATACTGTAAATACTTGATAGGGACGTTAAAGACAAGGGAGCTTGACTCTTCTCAGTGATGTTCAGCACAACCCCCCCACATGTACATCCATCTGAATGTACAGAAACACTTTTTTAATTGATTCAACACTAGAGAAGGTTAACCAGAAAGGTTAACAAGCCTCTGGCCTTGGAGATATTCAAAACCAGACTGAACATGATCCTCTTCAACTTGCTGTATCTGACCCTGCTTGAATACACAGGGATGGACAAGATGATCTCTGAATGTGTGTTCAAACTTCATCTCTTTTGTGACTGAGTTGCTTAGCAGTTGATTTTCCAGACAGCCTGTGACTATATATCAAAAGTTCTTATCTAAGAGGTGTTTTAATACTGAAGCACTCAAAAAATCTCTCAGTAGAAATGACTGGATGGAAAAAACCCCATACAAAAAAAATTAAAATAAATAGGTATATAAAACAATGTGTAATAGAATACGTGTAATCAAGTCCATCTCCCAACTCCACACAGGACAGCCTAAAATTTAAACCATACATCTAAGAACATTGTCTAAACAACTTTTGAACACTGACAGGATTGAAGTCATGACCCCAGGGAGCTCATTCAAGTCACTGACCAACTTCTCCATGAAGAATTCTCTGTGAAGAACTCTTTCCTAATATCCAATCTGAACTTGCCCTAGATGCAGGTGTAAGCCACCCCTTTGTGACCTACCACTGGACACCAGCGAGAAGAGATCAGCACTTCTCTCTCCATTCCTTGCCATAACAAAGTTGTAGGAGGCAATGAGATCACTCCTCAGTCTCCTCTAATCTATATGAACCTCTTATCCTCAGGTGCTTCTCACAACTCATGCTTTCTAGTCCTTTCACCACCTGTGTTGCCCTCCTTTGGATGCATTCAAATATTTTTGTGTCCTCCTTATATTGTGGAGCTCAACAGCGCTCCTACAGTTTGCAGTTTGGCAGCACCTATGCTGAGGTACAGTGGGACAGTCACTTCTTTCAACCAGTTAGTTACGCTGTGCTAAAAGCACCCCAAGATACAGTTGGCTCTTTTGGCATGGCAGGGCATATTGTGATCTCATATTTAGCCTACCATTTACCAAAATACCGAGATCCCTTGGCTGCACACCAGCCTCTCATCCCCATGTCTATACATACATCCAGGCATCCAGGATTACACTGTTCAAGGTGCAGAATCCGGCATTTGTTCTTGTTAAATTTCATATGGTTGGTGATTGCCCAGTGCTCTGGTCAAGAGCTCTCTGTAAGGCTTCTCTGCTTTCAAGGGAATCATCCATATTTTTGATATGATCCACCTTATTGAGTAAAAGACCAATGTTTTTTTAGCCCTTCTTCTGTTGTCAACATACTTAAACCCTCCATTTTATGTTATCCGCAACCCTAATGGCCAGCTTAAACTCAATTGAGCTTTGGCTGTATGAATTCTCTTCCTAGAATGGTGAACAGTAGCTCTGTAGTCTTCCAGTGTAGTCTGACACACCTTCTTGTCTTATTTACGTTCCAAAGGAGATCCTTGTTCAGCCAAGACAATCTTCTACCTCTCTTACTTGACTTGAACGTACTGGAATCGCCTACTCTTGTACTCTTAAAAGATGGCTCCAAAAAAATGACCAACATTTGTGAATCCCATTACATTCAGAAAGTAGATTCCCAGAGAACCTTGCTAATTAGTTCCTTGAGCAGCCTAAAGTCTGTTCTCCCAAAATCCAGGGTAGTAGCTCTATAGCTTTAATTTATTTATATTATTTTTTAGTTTTGCTAAGGCATTCAATCTATAGATTCTGAAAATACTTGAACAAGTTGAAGACGAACAAACTTTGACAATGTAATATAGATGTGTAATTCCATTCTAGAAAAGTGAGTATAAAGACATTAGCATGATTTTTCTTTAATGTTTTCATAAGCATTACCTTGTTTGTCTCTGCCGCAGGTGTTCACTCATTATGCCAACTGGAGATTGATGGAGTATTTCATAAATGTATCTGTGAAATTAGTTTATGGGGTTACTCGTCTTAGTCAGTCGTTGACTTCTCAGCATGTCTTGCATAGTTCCTAAAAGCATACCTGTGTTCTGTTGAGTTTTTCAGTGACAATTAACTGTACATTTTCCATAGCTAGGAATGAGCTATTTTCTCAACTCTACATAGTCATAAGGAAAGTAAAGATAATTCCCTTGTTCCCCTACTGTTTACATTGCACATTAAAAAGATCTATCTGTAGACTAACTTGAAAAGACTGCAGAAATGGTATGGGCATAGCAAAGCCGGGGATGTGCTTCAGAAACTGGCATGTGCAGCTCTGTCAGCGTTTCCACTTAAGGTTTTCTAATTTGAAAAAGACAGATAAGAATTTAAATTTGTAACATTTTTGTAGTTCAAAGTCAAATTTTAGACCCCTAAGGATAACTCTGAGAAAGATAATAATTGTGGACAAAAGGAGAGGAATATCATGTTAAAAAAGAAAGAGCTTTTCTGCTGCATATAGATCAACCTAGCTGAAGAGCAGCATTTTGAATCACTGCTGGAATCAGCAATGAATGTCCATGACCATTGTTGAGATGAAATTAAGCAATGATTGATCCCTTATTTTGTTAATATATTAAACACTGCTACTGAACAAACTATCTTGTCTTCCCAAATAGAAAAGAAAGTTTTCAGTTTGCTACACGCCCACTATCATTAAAAACATGTATTTGATAACTTTTTAAATACTCCTGGAAAATTATGCTCCCCCAAAAGGGGTGAGCGAGAGAGGACAACTTAAATTATTTGCTCAGTAGTAAGTGGCTTCTTAAAATTGTGGAAAGAACTGTAAAAGATGGCTAATTTTTAGTTATTATAGATCAAAAATTAAATTGTCAAATAATAATTTTTTAAAAAATTATTTAAATGATACAGCAAGTCACTAAAAGTTTCTCACAGTTGTGGTCATGGCTTATTCAACTGTAGCTTCCAATCTACCACCAACACAACATAAAACCGTGAAATGGAAAAGAAGTCATGGGGTTGATCAGTCACAGCTAATGTGAAGAAGGGATCTCACTGAAGTAAGGAGATTTACTCTTTTGTAAATTCGAAGACTAAGTTAATTTTAAGTTAATTTCAAGTCAACAGAATTAGTAAAGAACATATAATTAATCTTGAGTAGTTTGTCAAAATTAAAGGCTGATTTTCTTCGGTCTACATGTTTTATTATTAAGTTTTGCCAATAATTGGCTGGTCTATGTTTTATCTGTATATTCCTATTAGTACAAAGGGAAGATTAACAGTATTTCACTTAAAGCAGAAGTTGCAATGCAGAAGAAATGTGGCAACCATATAGTACAAACTCCACAAGGTAACTAGAGTATAATAAATTTTTATATAGGAAACTGATTCCACAAGAAACTCATAGATGTCCTGTGTTACAATTATTATTTGCAGAAGTTCTCATACAATAATGAAAACCACAATTTGAATGTTATCACTAATTGTGAAAAATTCCCAGTTGGTGTCATATTAAGAGGCAGATCTCCCATGTCTTCAATAAACTAGAGAAAAGCCTAACCAACACAGGTACATCAAAGTCAGGGATATTATTCCTCTATGATACAGATTTTTGAATGTTATTTTGCTGTATTTGTCAGCACACACATAAAGGATTGATAAACCGGTGGAGGCCCATTTCCTCTAACGCACTTAGCAGATCTCCCTGTTCTAATGAACTTGCGTCCCAGGTCTTCAGTTTTCTCGATTTTGGTCCAGAAATGTAAAACACATCACGAGTTTACTGGAAAACAGAAGACTTCCTCATGTTCAATCAAGAATTAGATATCTTTATTAGTAGATATAGATTAGACAAGATCTCATCATTACATTGAAAGTGTTAAAAATAACATTTCATATCTTAAAATTTCTTATTCTTAAAATTACATTTCTTACCTTAAAGGATTATTTCACTGCTTCTTATTACATACAGTGTAATATGGCAAAGACTAGAGAAATCACCACTTAAGTCAGCAGGTCTTTAAAAGGTACGTAGAGATTTCTGTGGTACTAGTAAGTGTGGCATGAACCAATATTTCCGAATCCCAGTTACTTCTTTTTCTCTTGGGTTCAGACACTCCTTTTAAATTATATTTCTCAAAATTTATCAGGAAAAACATCCACAGAGCTAAACATTAAAAATATATTAAGTTTTAAAACTTTGAAAAAATAACCTTAATATTCTCCCTGTACTTTCTGAAAGAAACCATCCTCCTACCATGCTTTTCATGAATTGTTCCTAATTCTATAGATTTCTGTAAATCTGTTGCTGTAGATTAGCTGTATTTTGCAAATTGAGACGGCCACAGCACCTGCAATATCGAATCCCCAAATTTAACAACACTTTGCTGATTTGAGTAATTTTCTAGTTTTAAGAACTAGAAGAGAATTCAGAATACAAAAGTTTTAAATCCTTGCACTGTTGTTGGTCTGTTGTGGTGATCTTTGACAAGTCACAGCAAAGTCTATGCCTTAGTTTTTGCATTTGAAAAAGGGAAATAACACTGCTTGCATTGTAAGTGTATCAGAGAGATTAAAACCAATAAACTACCTAGATGGTGTTAATTTTAACACTTTCTAAGAGGAATTCATTATCACGTTCTGGCAGACACTAGATAAATTAACTATTGGATAGTTCTTAAAAGAGATTTATTTCTATATAAAGGGGTTTAGTAATGGATAAATTGTCATCTCTGTACAATATAAAGCAATGTGAATATTTCACTTTCCATGGTACAATGCAAGAAAATACTTTCAACTCATCTAGAAACGCTTTAGGTCAAATACTCCAATTAGGATATTTGAAGAAGATAACAATAAGCAATGAAAAATATCAACTCTGACAGCATCTGTTAAGCGAAGTGATTGTATCTGTGGTGATAACGAAATGGTAGAGAAAAAAATCTCTTTATCGCAACACTGGTTACAGTATCAGTTACTAAGAGCCAGGATAGGAGCAGATAAAGACTGGTTATCTTTCTAAAGGTGGGAGTAGAAGAGAGTGACAAGGAATTATCAAGCAGTAACTCTTAATCTGTAATGAGACAAGGAATGGGAAGCAAATGTCAAATACTCATTTCACATATAGAGGGAATAGTAAGGAAAACTTAAAAGCAAAACAAATGCACACATAAAAACAAACAAACAAAAAAAAAAAAACCAAAAAACCAGCAGAATCCAATTTACTCTTTTCATGGGATAGCTAGAATAGTGCTATAAGAACAGAGACATCAGAAATGAAAATGCCATATAAAACTTTTGACACTCCATCCTTCCACAGAAATGTTAAAAACAACCACTCTTCACATTCAGTGACTAAAAAAATAGATGCAGAAGAAGCTGCTATAATTTATACTCCAAGAGATCCTTCGGTTCAATCTTTTGAAACATTTTTGTTAGCAACCTGAATGATGAACTAAAGGCAGCACTTGGACCATTCACAGATAGTAAACAGATAGAGTTGCAAACACTCTTCAGGACAGGCTGAAAATCATTTTGATAGAGTGGAGAAAGGTCTGAGATCAACAAGATAAAAAGAATAAAAACAAGTGTGAAACACTACACTTTAGAAGTGAACAAATATAAAATTAGGAATATCTAGCAGACATGGAAGGAAATGGATGGCATGATCTGGAGCAGACTGCAAGCTTAATAGGAGTCAACGACTACAAATGAGACAAATACTCTTCTGGGCTGTGCTAGTAACACTGTCAGGTGGAAAACAGAGGACATAACAGTTCCACTAAACATAATTATAGTTTGACAAAGATTTTATAAACTTGGGTTTCAGGAGAAGTGATACAGTAGTTTTAAACCATTTTGAAAGGAGTATCATTTGGGTAAAGGCTTTATCTATTGTAACACAAAAGAGAGTGGGATAGAAGGGTCAGTATGATATGTTAAAAGTACCTGAGACAGATTATTTTCCTTAATCCACAAAGGTCGAGACAAAGAGTAATCAGTAGCCTTCATGAAAGCATAATTTATGCTCAAGATTGAGAAAAGTTTTCTAACAATGAGAAAGGGAAACACCGCAGCAACAAGTCTGAGGAGACATAACCTCTATTATATTTTGAAGGCTGTGGATAGCAAGGGTATACACATAGCTTTAACCTTTAGCAAAAGGATACAGTAGCTAAGCTAATATATATTTCAAGTTCTGCTTTATCAAATACTTCCAATTACTCTATACAAGATGAAAAGAAAGAATAAATGTTACTTCATTTGTATGATTTCCTAGAATAAAAATATATACACTTAAGTACGCACAGGACTGTAATTTAATAGTATTGTTAGGGCACACATTGAGTTATACAATCTACACATATGCTGAAACAGATGTTTAAGCAAAAGGTTACAGAGAAAAAGCTGTATTTATCAGCAAGATATTGTTTTATACAGTTTGATGCAGTACCTAGTTGGAAGTACTGTCATAATCAAATTGGGGTTGTAATAATTTTTATGTAAATTTAAAGTAACACTTCCCTTTCCCCAGTTTTCAAATACTGGACTTTGTGACTCAAGAAGTTTCCTTAAGGAATCAGTATTAAATAGATCATTAATACTTTGAAATTGATTTAATGTCCGCTGTCATTTGCTTTTATGTGTAATAAAGCACGAGATGAAAAATTCATGATAACATATCATACTAGAAAATTGGATTTCAAATTGAGACAAATGATATGCAAATAAGTGATCAAAATTTAACCCAAATCATACGATGATGAATTTAGTAAAATTAAAAAAAAAAAAAAAAAA
>VWPV01031283.1:11701-50013 GCA_013389885.1 Geococcyx californianus
AAAAAAAAAAAAAAAAAACCAAGAAAGGAGAAATTGGGAGGGAAAGGTAATAAATAGAACAACTGTTCTTTGATGGATGGTAAAAATGGGATAGTTTTTAAAGTGTCCATCCTCTTGAAGAAAAAACCCTTAGTTCTACATTTTTATACAATATGTAAAAAATTCTTCAGAAAGCTTACTGAGAGACAATACCAAATATTCATAAGACAGGAAAACAAAGATACTGGTGGTTTGCATAGGAATTTGGACCATTTTGAAAATACACATATATACACAGGACATTTTTTTTATTTTCAACTTTTATGTTAAAAAGCCCCAGTTTGTAGGACTTCAATATAGATGACCATTATTTATTGAAATTTTTTACATTAATATTATAATTAATATTTAATGTCATTGAAGGCAAACTTTATTAGTGTTTGGAGTAAAAAGTTCTTAAGAAATTGTGGATGCATCTTACGAAATTACCACTAAAAGACAATAATGCATTTTTATAGTATAAAGATGAATTAAAATAACTTAAATAGGATAGAATTAGCATAATTCAAACAAACATGCTGAAATACTTCTCTACAAAAATACCTTCAGGCTCTAGTAGAAGAACTATTCGAAAGTTTACTATGAGTAAAATTTCACATAAGTATTGAGACTATGTCTGATAAGGAACATCTGTTTTGTAGCGGAAGTATGGCAAACCACGGGTTTGTGCTTTAATGTATTCTGTTCCGTGTGACTGAAACATTAAGAACATAGAAACTGAACCCTGATGCATTGTGCCGGGCAACGAACTGCAGTGAAGCTGTTAGGTCAGAGTCTGAAGTAAGACATTTGGAATTGTGTCCGGATACTTATTTGGTTTCCTTCTATGCATTTGGAAAATAAATAAATAAATCTATCTATGTATCTGCCATCCATTGACAATGACAAGACCTACTGACAGAAAAAAAGTACTTCTTTACCCCTGACAACCTCTTTCCTTAGCTGCTGTTATCTAGTTTTAGTAGTGACCTAGCCAAAGGTCAAGATGGGTCATTGAACAAAAATACCCTGTGGAAAAACAGACAGACAAACAAGACTCATTAATAAACAGGGAATTTCTCATAGAGCACTAACTTAATGGAATGTTCACAGTTTTATCAAAAGTAGTTTCTTTATATATAGACATACTTGTATATATGTGAGAAAGTCTAGAATGAGTGAGGAAAAGTATCAACGTAACACTAGACTGGAAGAGTAAACATACTTTTTTTCCATTTCTGGGCCTCCCCAACGTTAATTGTTTTATGGTAGATTGGATATAATTACAATTTTCTGAAATCGAGGCCCTATTAAATGACAGAGGTTAAGAATCCCAAATAAAAATGAAAGCTAAAAATTTAAAGGTAGTAAGAAGCATCAGTTTCATCTATAAGTTATTTAATCTTCTCAGTTAATTCCAGAAGATTTTACTGAATGCAAGAGTCTGGAGTATTCGATAACATACTACGTTTAAAATAATAAAAGTCTTTAATGTTAGCATGATTAAGAAAAGTAAAACCATTATAAAAATGTGTAAGTTTGGGAGGGTTTGAGGTTATTTTTCTTTTCCCCATTCCCTATTAATTATTTTCAAAATTTGAGCTGTTTGTGAGGTACATGGAGGTCCCTGAATGTGGTGTTGTCATTGTTGGGCTCATCTGACAAGGAATTTCCTGTTCTGACTACAAAAAAGTTGTGCAAAAATATTTGGTGATAAAATAGTCATTAGAGATAAGTACAGGGCAATAACTTTCTTGTTAAATTTAAGACAGTCAGGGTAAAACACTTATTCAAATTTTAGAGGAAAATTTATGTTAGATCTATAAAATTCATTTACAAATATAACCAGAAAATATTAATATTATTGTTAAAAAAAAATGAGCAAAAGACCCTACATAGTATACTGTTATGTCAGTTAAAAAATATATGTTTATTATCAGCACGATTTATTTTCTTTGGGCTAGTAAAATCTACAAGGGAAATTTTACTAACAACATTCAAATTCAGAAGTAGAGTATGACATTAGAAAAAGGAGCTTTAATATTTATTTTTTCCTTTTCTATAGGAAACGATACTATTACACACATCTAGTGTATCTGTAGAAAGCTGCATAGATATTGTGCTGTATAATGAAGTAAATTTATAAGAATTTTTTTCCATTTGTGTGGGTTTTCTAGAATATAATGCAAAGAAAAAGAGTTAATTTAATGTGAGAGGTTTTATACTTAGTTTGGCCATCTAAAATCATATTTTTTTAATATTTTTAACAGAAATTTCTATATGGCTCCCCAGTGGTATGTCTGCCTTTACAGAATACAGGAAGATAAAGAAAGGCTTCAAAATACAGGAACTAAATTGAAAAAAAAAGATGGAATTATAAAATCCAAATTGTTTCACTGATCTAGACTATTTTTCTTATAATAATATATAAGTTGAAAATCCCACTTCCTTCAGAAGGTGTTACCAAATGGAAGGCAATTGATTTTACTATTAGAGAAAGATTGAAAAAGACCTCTTACTGTTTTACCACATTGCAGTTGTTCAGAAAGAAAGATTTGGAAATAGTTGCTTGATTCAAGGACAAGTTTGAAAACAAGCAATTTAATGAATTTTACTACTACTTTATGGAAACTAAATTTTGGAATCAAAACTTGTGTCATTTGGAAATCTTCTTAGTATTTAGGATTCCTTCTTAACATTTCCCTAAAGGTCTTTAAATCTTTTGAAAAATACCATGTCCCACATACAATCCGATTTTAAAGTGAAGTGTTATAAGGCATATGTATATTTCCAAAGTTAAACAGATAGGCAGCCCATTGGGACACTAACAGTCATCATTTTCGGTACACCTAGAACAGCTGTAGATACAGTGCCAGTAATGTCTGACTAATGAATGTACTGTAACTGGACCTAATGCGCTGCCCGGGGAAGAAACTGTGCATTAGCAAAAGCCCCAGAATCTTAGAGCATCCTCTTTCCTTCCTTTCTTTCATCACTACAATTTAATAATAGCAGTGTGGCATTGACCCCTAACACGATCAAGTCAAAAGAGATAAGCACAAGAAAATAAATCCTCGCTTAGAACATAAGAATTCATTAAGTAAAAATGAAGCTTCACTTCCTTGTCTCCAGAAGTTAATGCCATGTGAGCTTAAGAATTTGAAAGGTTGTTATAAAAAAAACGTTTAAAAGGTCAGTTAGGGGAATTAAAATCTTACATGGCTCATGGAGACTTCTTAGGGAACTAGTATTAGAAGCATGGAACAAATCTATATTACTCATAAAAGTCCTTAGAAAAGAAGCAAGCACGGTGAAAAGGCAAGTACAAGAGAATTTATTTGAAAGCAGTCTTCAAAAGACTGAGATCATATCCAAATGAATATAATAGAAGAAAAGTAATATCTGGAATATTAAAAAACTCTGTAAAGCTGTGTGAAAGAAGAGCTTGAGGTACAATAACAAAATATATAAAAATTAGTAAATCTTTCTTCATTCATATCAGGAGAAAGAAGTCTGAAAGACTTCAAATTCAACAGATTATCAGAATATAAAAGGAGCCTTCAGGTAAAATAAGTCCCAGCAGAAAACTGAATAGACACTTTGTGGCTGTTGTGTTCCCTATGGAAGAACAGGTAAAGGTTCTCCCATCTGAACTATCCACCCACCTTGTTTTTTTTCCTTATTTTTCCTTTTCTCTTTCTCTCAGAAGATGTATTTCAACTTGAAGCTCCCCTAGGAGAATTTACAGACAAAATAGACAATGAGAGCCCTCCAAGAGCAGCTAATTTTCATCCAAGGCCTTAGAAGGTGCGATGCTCAATCTCGCTCTCAAAACCTATGAGGCACCTGAAAAGTGGAAGGGAAGTGCAGGAATTTCTTTTGCCAGAAATGCCTGAGGACCGGCAGAGTACTCAAAGGAGGTACTATTCATGTTTTGCCTCTTACTATAGCTTTCCATTGACACCTTCTTTTGATAATAGGACCTGACAAGAAGGACATTTGATTCCACTTCAGTACTGATTCTCTTCTGTTCTTGGGTTATGTTGGGAATGGCAGTTTAAGTATTGCTAAAAGTTGTGAAAGCACGTAAATGCCATACTAAGCTAGTCATTACACTATCCACAACAGCAAATAAAACGTAGTTCAGCATTACATACTCTAGCAGCTATAGATCAAATACGAGACTTTGTTAAGCAGTTTGCTTTACTCTAAGCAAGCTGAAGTTTCCGAGGTCTCGGGTGATAAACTTCCTACCTGGTATGAGCCACGTACAGAGTTCACGCATAGTAAAGATGCTTTCTATCAAGCTACGGACATTACATGTAAACTAATACTCCAAAAATACAAATAGATTGTCTTAGACAATCTCCAGCTTCTGTATGTCAAGTAAAACTAGGAAACCATCTTTAAACTCCGTGGAAGATTAATCAATAGGATTACCTTAACCTTATTGAAACAACAGTGGAATACAAGATGTACCTTTGGAGGCTTGATCTCACACCTACTGAAAATGAAAGGAGGACATTAATTACCCTTAATATGCAATGTTTAAGTCTCTGTTTCAACATTAACACCATTCTGACCTGCTATAAATACCTATTAATAGTATTATTTATTATTTTAACTCAAATAATAATAAATAATAATTTCAAAGCTATATTTTGAATAATGCAATTGAAAATGGAGGAAAACTAAAGATTGGTGTCAAGAGGTGTGTGGTAAATATTGCTCAGTTCCTGTAAACTGGTAGGAAACTCTGGGTTTTGGAATTCTCACAGTCTTGGTCTGGCCACAAGTATGAACAGGTTTCACTAGAATGTCATCGTACTTCTGATTACGCATTGAATATAGAACAACAGCAGAAGAACAGATAAAAAATAAGTCAGTGGAAACATCTTAATACTTCCAAACCTGAGAAAGTTTTGCTCACAATATTTTTTATTCAGGTTGCTTTTATCTGAGGGACTGACTTTCAGTGGTTCATTTCAATCCAGGGCTATTTATAGGTGTTCATTGTCTGGGTGGTAGCTTAAATCTCTTCAATTAGCTACAAAGACTAAAGGGTGATTGTCTCAAACTATTTTCAAAATGGTATTTCCAAGGAATGACTGTTAAAAAACGATAAGGTTCTGTAGTTGAATAAAAAGGACTACATATTTCAATTTTATAGCAGCATCTTCAGGATTACACTAAGTAAAATTTTTATTAACAAATACAACTTGAAAGTTGTCATTCAACTTTGAAACAATAATATTTAAGAAACCAGATTAAAAGGGACGGAATAGCCCCACAGTTTCCTAAATCCAAGATGTGACTCTGTGAGTTTTCTTTTAATTGGTTTCTTATTCTGAAGGAATTAGAAGCCTGTAAACATTTAAATCACACAGTTACAAGCTCCAAAATGTATCAAATTTTAAATTGAAGAATGTTGACCTTTAAATTTAGTAGCATCTACAGTCTAGGTCATTCCCTAGACCCTTATGTCCCAGAAGCACTCGATATGTTGGAATATTCAAGGTGTAAAGTTACCACTGATGACTTTCATATGCAGATGTATAATGTGTCAGACAAGGCTGTGTACACAGCACAGGACAAAGACCAGAACAAGACCTACAGAAGTGCATCTGTAGTGTGATAATTCCCTACATACACCATGTAAACAGCCTGCATCTTAGCTAAAGTAACTCTTACAAGCCAGATTATGCAGATTTTAACATATTAAGCAGAAAAGACCTGAAATGAGGACTCTCAGATGCATGTGGTGAGATCTCTCCATCATTATATTTTGCTGAAATTTGGTAACTCTCACGTGCTTGTAATTCTGCAGATTTTTTTCCTAGACAAGAATAACTTCCAAGCAACGTAAGAATAACACTATATATATTACATTTATATATGTTTTCACTGGGTAGGCTTGAAAGAAAAGCATAAGATCTTCTGAGAGCCTCGAATCTGAAACAGAGAAGGATACATGTTTACAAATAAGCAGTATAGTTGAAGTAACTCATGTAGTTCTTGAATTTCGTTTTGCAAAATTTGTACTTTGTGTATCTCCTATTTTTTATGACACTAACAACAAAAAGTAACTCCCATTCTGACATTTCCATATATTATAAAAATGGCTAAATTATATAGATCTACACATTTATAGAAAGTTATTCTCAACTCCGGTTTAGTGCAACTGTCTGTCAAGTACCTGGTCCAAATGGACCTGCTAGGTAGGACTACGGGTGGGGTGGGTAGGTGTCAACTGAACATGCCGGCTGAACATGAGCCAGCAGTGGCCCAGCTGGCCAAGAGGGCCAATAGCATCTTGGCCTGTGTCAGACAGAGCGTGGCCAGCAGGAGCAGGGAGGTGATTGTGCCCCTGTGCTCAGCACTGGTGAGGCCGCACCTNTACTGCAAGGGTGGTCAGGGATTGGAAGAGCTGCCCAGGGAGGTGGTGGAGTCACCATCCCTGGAGGTATTTAAAAAACAGCTGGATGAGTTTCTTAGGGACATGATTTAGTAGGGAAACAGGCACGGTTGGACTCAGTGATCTCAGAGGTCTCTTCCAACCTAGTGATTCTATGATTCTAGTTGTCTTTTGGATGTCTGATGACAATCACTTCAAAAGCCTACTTAATTTTCCAATTTTTATTTTGAACACAGTCAAAGTTACAACAATTAACAGCAACGATTGTTTACTTTGAGCTCGAAGTAATGCTCAAAATTTTAGTTTGTATTTTGAACGCAGTCAAAGTTAAGATTGTTTACTTTGAACACAGTCAAAATAAGAACAGTTTACATCAAGAACTCAGATACAACCAAATTCACCCAAGAGTGTTGAGAAAAAAAGTGAGGTAGATTTAAGGACAGAATAAGAACAGAGAGGAAAAATAAGAAAAGTAGCAGAAAATGGGGAATATAACAAAAATAATCACCACCCCAATGAATTCACCAAAGGTTTTGGAAGGAAATGTGATCCACAGGGCTGAGGGTGTATATGTGTGGTTCTTAGCATGGATGATTTATAGAGAAGCTCCATCCTTTGTTAGTGTGTGAGGTGCACAGAGAAGGGGACTCACCACACCTACACAGTATCTCCGCATGGAAAGTTCTTGAATTGGGGCATGCGTAGAAGGTCCTTCATGAAAGTTCTCAAATTGGGGCTTGGGGTTCCTAGGGTCACTGTCAGTTCAAAGGACCCTTGCCAGAATAACCACAGTTATAACCCTTTGGGTACATGTGTGCAGCCAGGGGCACTTCTGCATCGGGCTGGTTCAGTGTGGGCTGTTCAAAACCTCAGTAGCCAACTGCAGGCTGGGGTGGGAAGAAGGAGTGGAAGAGGGTGGGCGGTACAGCGCCTCTTCCTGCACCTCTCTCACTCTCCTTTGCTGCTGCCAAATGGCTTAAAACCGCAAGCACACATAAAGTTTTGCACTAAGATGGATTTTTAAGGCATACAGACAAATACAAATAAAGAAGTTGATCTTTACACTGCACCAGCTCAATTTGTTTTCAGGATGTATCACTGTCGTTGTGACTTTCCTTTTTCTCTCCTTGTTAATTTACTCTAGAAATATTTTGGCAATCATTAATAGTTTAATAACTAAAATTCTGCCTCACAGTGGTGAACAATACTACTACTTGATCAGTCACTCTGCTCTAAAAATAAGTGATGTGTTTAAGACTCTGTTAATCTCTCAAGAAATCAAATGCAAATCATATTCTGTCATATGAGAATAATAATAAGTCATTTCCAGGTAACCTAGAGAAAGAGAGCATGTGGTGTTTGACAGCAGCTTTGATAGCTAATATTTTGTTTACATTTCCTGATCATTGAGAGGTATATTTGAACATAATCCAGATTTCAAGAGGGTTTAAAATCTGAGCATCTAATACAGACAGAATGAAGCACTGTAAGTTTCATAATTACCATGGGTTTATTATATGTATACTGGGAAAGAAAATGCCTACGTAGCATACTGTGACAGATATTACGTCCATTTTCTGAACATCTAATAGGATGCCTGTCAGTCTTGATTCAAAAGCTATGTGACCATGTTAATGCATGTCAAATCTGAGCTAAACCACCCTACTTTTCAGTCTGGTTTATCTTCATAGACTCCGTGCCCAAAACTCTCTGGATACTGATGCAGTCCTGGCTTTCTCTTTTTCAGATCTGCATGTGGTTAGAATGAGCTCACAAATGCCTGTAGTATACCATGTGTATAAAGCCAGGTGATTTTCTTTAACAAACCTTCTGAAATATACATTCATAGAAATTTTACTAAGAGAAAAGAGAACGAAGACCTTGAAATTTTGTTTCGCAAAAGTTTCAAGAGCGTGGATACCCAGGGAATATGTTCTCTGTGTCTTACCCTGTCCATGGAAGGCCTTATGTCAAAAGTCAGCCTTAAATCTGCAAACCCAAATTGTTGATGTTCCATGAGAGCAATTCTGAGAAATCAGCTTTAGCCATATGGCCATTTCTACACACTCAGAAGGATCTTGCTTCTAGGATGGGAGCTGGATGTATACATCTAGGAGATAACACATAGAGGCTGTGAAGTTTCCACCCGGGGAGACACTCAAAATCCATCTGGATCAGGTACATTGCAGCTGGTTTAGGGTGGCTCTGAGCAGGAGGTTCAGAACCAGGTGATCTGTAGAGGTCCCTTCCAGCACACAGCCACCCCATAGTTCTGCAATTGTTTGCCTTGCCAAAAGTCTTATGTTCTGATTCTGTCCTGGTCAATGTCTTTTAAGAAAAGCTGAGGGCATATAAAGTGTAGGAGTATTTATTTTAATTTTGTACTGCTGTATATGGTAACAGCATGGGTAACAGCAGGAAATAAATGCATATGAGAATTTAATATATTAGTGGTGGCTGGATTTACTTGTCAGAGCCAGTCTGTTGATTTAACCTGTAATGATGTCTTGTGTTTTTTCTGCTCTTAACGTATCACAACTAATAAATTAGCACTCTTTCACGTGCTTATAAGCCTACACTGTAGTGTCAGAAAACTCCTTTCTGCTCCCCTACACTGCTATTGACAGAAATTACACTGGTCATGAACCACACATACAAGGCTCAGAGTCTGTATCCTACAAAATAATAGAAATTGGTTTTGAGAATCTCTTTAGTCTGGTTCATTTATATATAAAAAATTTGGTCTGCAGAGATATTCCAGTCAGAATTACATTGGTAATTGCATTAGGAATTATAATGATATATATGATATATATTCATGATTACTCTTCATTTTCATCATTAGAAAGAAACAGATAATCATAATGAAGTTTTTATTTAGTTAGAATGTAAGCCAGTGTCAGAGCTACACAGAGAGAAAGGAAGGACAAGATCTCATTACAAGTCCCACTGTGGTTGGAATATGCCCCCAACTCTGGATCATGAATGGGTCGGTATTAATGCCTCTGACCTGTGTCTTGGATAAATTACAAAAGCTGCAGGCATGAGGACTGCAGGATGCAGAACTGTGCACTAACCTCCTGTTGCTGGCTTCCTTCTCCAGGAAAAATGCATAGCTTAAAGAAAGGAAGAAAGTGGCTTTATTCACTATGTGAAGAATTCAGGTGTTAATGTGGCATAAGAAATCCACATCTCCATCATGTAATGCAAAAAAAGAAATGCAAAAGGAATGCCCTAATCAGATTGAAGGTTTGGGATAGAAAAAAATAGGCCTCTCTGCTACAATACACAGATTTTTATTATTTAAGCCTCTTCTGAGCATTCTCCATTTCTGCGATTCCCTGATGAATGCAGCAGTGAGAGCACCAGATGAAAGTTATTTCTCTGACAGAGACAGCTTGTATCTAAAAATATTTTGCTTCTTGAGTGTGATTAAGTGACAGAATGAACAAAGGGATGAATTGAAAATTGTTTATCAATATTTCTCTAACAGAGACAGCTTGTATTTGTAAATATTTAGCACCTTAGTTGAAATATAAGCCTAAACTGAAAACAAGTTAAGAGTCAAACTTGCAGTATCTAGCAATAAACTAATTACCATTCTAATCAATTATATCATGGAAATACTCTCTGTTTTCAATAGAAAATTAGCTAAATGAGTTTTGAGAAGTGATATGCTGCATTTGATAATGTAAAGTGTTTGGTTTATTATTTTCATCTGGACAAATGTAACAGCACATTTTTCTCCTGCTATAATTCACTCAAATGTTGAATGCTTCACTTCCTTTCAAAATGCAAACATATGCATACTTAGATGAAAGAAATAATAAGAAAGTTAATTGGCAATTTACAGGATTAACACAAAATAAACTAGAGACAAGTTTTCTAGAACTGTCAGCTGTTTCCTCCAGGTGCAGAAATGTGCACAATCCTTGCAGCCATTTCGTCCGTTTGAACTTTAACAAACCCCTACTCTGGCTGCCATCTCAATGAGTAAAACTGGTCATGCTTTCAGTCATGATGGTTCCAGTAATGACATATCTGACTGACAAGAAAGCAGCAAATTCTAAAACAGAGGCTTCTGGAGTGCAGGTTCCATACAGGCAAAGGAAGCACTGAACACTTGGGAACTCCTTGGGGTCTACCCCACGAGACAACAGTTATACACAACGTGCTGTTAAACATGTCAACGTGTAGCACAGATGCCTTAACACAAAACATCTGCTCTGCTCAAAAAGGGATTTCATTTTTTTTTTTTTTTATTAAAAAAAACAGAGGATAAGAGGTTCTGGGTTTGTATACAAACAGAAAATTGATGTACAACAGGAGTTTGGGAAGCTTGGTTGACATTCTTAGACTAAGCATAAAACGAATGGTCTTTTCTAGTTTTAAATATATAATTGTGAGCTCATATGGCACTGCCTAACGCAGACCCCCTGAGCTAAGACCCAGATGCAGTACAAATACTGAGCAGAGGTTTTGATCACTGGACTCAAGAATACTGCTTTCAAACTGACATTGACTCCTCACCTTGACAGGTAGGATAGATCACAGGCACTATGAGTTTGCTACTTGGATATTAAGCTATTTGGGACACGGACTTTCATAAACCATGATTGAGACACTTACTTGTAGGTGCTGCCACACTTAGTCTAAAATCTCTATAGATTTCAGAAATATCTATGAAGGGCTCAGAGTGTAGTGATACACAGACATAACTTCAAACTAGAATTTACAAAACCAGATTAGGTGCCCAAAATACATCACAAGATGGGTAAAGAGAGTAAAGTGCCCACCATTAAGATTTAGTTTCCTGATTGGATAAATTATAGCAGATGGGATTTTTATGCTTTGTCTGCACTTAGAGTACTTGCTGAAACCTAAAGCAAAATGCTTGCATGAGTGTGCAAAACAGACTACAAAAACTCTCCTAGAATAAAGCCCTACCTCTTTTCCTCTGAGCACAGATGGCTGCTCTTTTTCAGTGCAATTCAAAGAATCTTTTTTGTATAAAATCACTCAGCTTTAACCAGAAGGAAAGAAGAATCCGTTGCCCCTGCACAACTAAGAGACAGATATTCAGACTGCTCTTGGAAATGAATGTTGAAGCTGGAGGTGGGTAGTAGGGGGAGTGAATTCATACCGGAATTCTACAGAAGTTATTGGGTGAATGAAACGCCTCTTCCTTTTCTTCTCTGAATTTCAATGGAAATTTCTTTTCAATATAGAACAAAAAGAGAAGGAAACATAAGGCTTGCTCAAAACGTTTGTCAGAGTAGAAGAAAACTGAATTCAACTCTCACCTTTTCTTCCATCGCAGAACATACTATGCTTGAACCAGCAGGGAAAAAACTAATTTGCAAGGAAAAGGTAGTCCCAAAACTCCTGTTGTATTCTCTCAGACTTTGAGAGAGCCCTATTCTTTTAAACCATCATCTATTTAAAGCATTGATTATTTAAATAGTGATTGATCCTATAAGAAAGCAGATCCTCTAGTGCAGCCCACAACTGAAAGTCAATAATCCTAGGATTCAAAGCCTTTGTCAATAACTATAATATAATAACAACAAATAAGCATGAAGCATGAAGATTCACAAATACGTTTCCTATTATGTTTCACACAAAATGGAACAGCTTCTAGGGAAGGATTGAGGAAGATTTAGCTAGTTAGCATTTAGACTATTCACCTGGAACACGAGATACATATGCTATCCTATTTGATTTGTCCAGATTAAAACATTTGACTGAGTCAATTACATTTCCATCCCCTTTTTCTGTTTAACTCCAAAGGCTTTTGCTGGGCCTAATGTAGTAGTTAAGCTCTGAGATCATGATCAAGCAATGCAAACAATCAATATCTTAATTTGTCTGATAAGATCAATGCCAAGCAGCATTGCATTCTTATACAATTTAAGAATTTTTTATGTTCAAAAAGAGTTCTTTAGGCAGCAAGAAAAAACCACTGATGAAATCAGATGGATTTGATATAACTTCAGGTGGGATCTAAATCCAGGAAGTAAATATCTAAAGTTTAGGTCAAAATAGTGAGATGTCACAACCCTGATATCATTCTGTGGATTTGGTCTTATATCCGAAGTAAAAACTTGTAATGATGCCTGCTATGTCTTCCACACAATTTATTTTGAAGTAGTGTAGATCTGATGGGAATCTGAGTTTCCATCATGCAAATAAGAACTTGATAACAAACACATCAGCTAATTTGCCAAATAAGACTTAAATGCCATCTTCAGGTGTATAGCATAACATTCTGTGAGTAAGGATGCAGTGATTCAACCACAGTATCGCAGGAGACATATTTAATGAGAATAAAGGAATTCTTTGGTGTAATTTTTTATAGTCTCTCTAAGGTCAGAAGTTCCATTTTGAAACATTTGTCCAAGTAATTCCTTCCTTCCTAAAACTATGACATATTAAAATATTGTTCTGGTTTGAGGTAAAGCAGAACCAATTCTCAAAATTCTCAGTTAATCCTTGTCTAAGTAACTTCATTTTCTGAAATTTAACTACACGTTTTTCAGACAATATTTGTCTCTCAAAGTGATAAAGCTTAAAATTTATAGTTATCACCAAATTACCAGGGCATTAGTACACAGAAAAGTCACTGCTCATGCTTATCCTTATGGAAACCAATGCCATCGCTGAGTTGATAAAACGCCGTAAGTCAAAAGAGTAAAATAAGGATGCCCTTGCAGAGAGGAGCAGACAGGACAGACTCAACACTGACCAACAAGAGTATTCTGTTCCATATATGTCATACTCAGTATAAAACTAAGGGATCACAAGGGTCAACATCTCTTCTTCTATGGCTGTCTAGTAAGGACCTTGCCATTCTTTCTGTCCCCCAATTCTGATCAATGCACTCCTGAGTCCAGCTCTCTCCTCATACTGAGTCCGGTCAGGGATCTTTCCCTGCACCTGCTCTGCAACATCAGTGGTGACATATAGTCATCAGCAGGGAAGTTCCATTTTGTATATTTGTAAATATATTTGTACATAATACACATTATGTACATTCATACATAATATTTATTAATATTATTTTTCTGTTTACTATTATTGTTTTGTTAAAGCTGCTTTAGTTTTGGTTCCAACCTTTTAGTCTCTCTCCCTCATTTCTCTTTCTCCTTTTCCAGGGCTAGGGTGTGTAATTGGGTTCACAAATGCCCATGTTTAGCAGCCTATCAGGAGGTTAAATTTTGTGAGATATGTACATAACTTACTCTTTTCACTGCAGTCCTGGATATATCAGTTGGAAATGTATAAAAAAGGGGGGTAATTGGGTTTTCTTTAGCACATTAAATGCAGAGAAGATGTGATCACAAACAAAAATCTTGTAAACATTATGACCTGCATTGACAAAATCCAGGTGTATCCTACACAGAGGTTGTCACAATAAAACCCGTAAGCATTCTTTCACTCTTCTCATTCAGTTTTCTCTTTCCTTGGAATACTTTGTCAGAGAAATAGTTGCAGATCCAGTGTGCCCTGCCAGATTACTATTGCATCTATGCAAAAGTTCTTCTATCTCAAAAGTCAAGATTTGAACTGGCAGAAAAAAATGGACTCAATCACAGTAAGAACTGTAATTAAGAACTTTCTGTTATAGGGGTTAAAAAAGAACATACATGGCAGAGACAACACCTAGCACTACAGGATAATTAAAGTGTAGCAGACTTTCTGAGCTGACAAAATGCCACTGCATTAAACTAACTTGCTTTCCATTTGTAATTGTGTTTGAATGGAATATGGTTTAGAATTTTCATCAGGATAGACCCTAATAAGACAATATATGCCTTACTAAAAGTAAAATGTGAAAAGGTTTATATTTCTATTTTCCGTTTTTAATCTTTTTCAGCTGATGCAAACTGATGCAGCACCGCTTAAGAATAACAGGAACACATTGAGTTTTATCTCTAAAGCATCATTAGGGCTTTCATTTTATTACTTTCCCCTCCCAGTAAATAACATAACACGTTCACTTGTTATCACAGATGATTACACTTAAGTAAAAGCATCTGTTTGAGAAAAGAAAAAGGGAGGGGAATTTATTAATATTTTTTCTAGAATATCCATAACCTCCTTAGATCATTAATTTTTGATCCTTCTTGCACTGTATATTTGTCCCACAGCACAGCTTTACTTCATATTATCTACTTTATCAGTCATTTTGCCATGTTGAATCTTTGAATACAAAAGTTTTACATCCTTTTGAAAGAGAATAATTGTGACTTCAAACAACAAAGGGGTTACTGCAGAGCCAGCCTTAGTATAATCTTTTTTCTGCCAGCCAAGAACATTCCCATTTATTAAATGCCTGAAAATAGCATTGTTCTCTTATTTAAACGTAGCCCAAATACTTTTTTTTTCAACTGAAGATAACTAAAATTAAAGTCAAGATGCAATCTATTCATTCCAGACTACAATAAGGAAGTGCTGTAGTCTTTTCTTCATGGGCAGAGGTCACAGGAGTTTTATCTTTAGCTTTACTCTGCCACAGTTCTCTTCATAATTCCAGGGGCTACCTGTCCTTCACACAGCTGATTACACAACCACTGGGTCCTTGCCAGCCATTAGCAGGCCAAGAAAGGCTGTCGCAAAGGCTGCTTTGGAGGTGGTGGGCATAGATGCTTTGACTGTCTCTGCTGCTTTTTGTCTAAAGATCTTAGGGAACATAAAAAGGAGACCCTCCAAATTTCCCAAAATTTAGTTTGGGGTTTTTTGCGTGGCAAAAAAAATGTTTAATAGGCATTGTCCTACAGGCAGTCATACACATGCACGGTCTCAGTGAAAGAATTATTTTCAAATGGCCTACTGATAAGCATAAAATTGCTCATTGATAGGTCTGAAACAGTTGCCAGTGCCATTCTGGAGGTAGATTTGTGCAGCTTCTGAGTGAGGAAATGTGACAAGCCAAAGCTCAATGAAAACAAAACACACCCCAAAAAAAAAAAAAAAACCCAAACTAAAAAGCACAAAAAAATTCCCAACCAAAATCAAACAAAAAACCCACAAACAAACAAATAGCCCCTACTTCCAAACTAACCAGAAAACCCACCTAAAAATAAAGATCTCTATTAAACCAGCATAGCTTTGTGTGCTGATATATTTCTCTCCAGTAATGTAGTTACAGTTATAAATAACTAAAAATATACACCAACTGGCAATACATTGCAGGAAATATTAGTTTATTTAATAGGATTTAATTAAAGAAAATACAATTAAAGCTGAATTTGCTTATTCAGAGAGCCTGAAATGTTTAATTTAATATACTTAGAGATCCATGAACAGTCCAGACCAGGACTTGGTACAGAGCAATTCTTGACAGTATTAAGTTCCTGCCTTTTAGGGAAAGACCTTGACTAGTCAGCTTCAGAGCAGCCATTGTCTATTTACCTCTGAATGCCCAGGAGCCCTTTGCCTGGCAAGTCTGATTTTGAGCCAGAGCTCCCCCAGACTATCCCAGCTCTTCTCCTTAAAGCCACAGCACAAGAAGCTGAGGTGCAAAGTACTGTTTAGCTCCAAAGAAGGGAACACCAAAACCTTAACATCACAAATTCTGGCTGGAGCTTGGACTGCGTTAGTTTTTGACTTTACAGAAATATCAGTCAGCCTCTATCTACACCACTTAGTAAGGCAGATAAGCTCAGTCACATTGCTGCCATCCGTTCATTCCACTTCATTGCTAGCTGTTCCTTGACATGGTTTTTCACCAAAGAAGCACCTGACCACTGGAACAGCAGACACCAAAGACTGCTCCCAGCACACAGGGGGAGAAACTCCATTATGACATATGAGGTCTGACACAAAAAAATGAGACTATGCCTGCAATTCTTTTATTTAACAAATTAAGAAAATCCACTAACATCACCTTCAAAATAGTTCCTTTCTGAGTTGGCACCAGCTGCCGATGATGCTGTCAGCACCCAAAGCAGTTCTGCAGATCATTTTCTGAAAGGTTGTTGAGGATCTCCACTGTTTCTGCTTTCACATCTTCTGCTGGATTACCTTTAACAGCGACATGATCTTTGGGAAGAGGGAGCCAAGTCTGACAATTAGGGTAGGTGATCAAGAACAGTGGTGTTGTTAGCTAAAAACTGCTTCACAAAGTGTTGCGGGCTGGCGTGTTGTCTTGATGTTAAATTGTTGTTCACTTTTGCACGCTGAAATTTTCTGACTGAGGGTAAAGAAAATGTCTGTGTATGAACACCTATCTACTTGTATGGAGTGCAGTGATTGAGCTCAGCCTTGTCTCGCTGTGACAGGTTAGAACATGTTCTATAACCAGCTTGTTGTCTTTCCCCTCCCTCTCTTGGTTCCCAACCTATAGGTTTAGCCTCGGGCTTTTTTGTGTCAGACCTCGTATGTATTATTATAGGACTAATAGTTCCAAATATCTTTATAAAAGCCCAGGAGCAAGTGCCATGTATTTTGAGAGGCCTAGAGCAGGGGTACCAAACTCACTGCTCCCGCCTCGCTCCTGCAGCGTAACACACAGCACGCACGCTGCATACATGTCCAGTGAGTTGGCAGGAGCGCAGGGGCGTGGAGCTCGTCACTGCTGCTGGGTAGAAACAAGGTGCTGGGCCAGATAAAACAAGGTGGAGGGACAGATTCAGCCCATGGGCTGTGAGTTTGACACCCATGCCCTAGACCATACCTTGTGGCCTCAAGACTAAAGAACAGACCTTGCTTCTGCCAGAAGTACAACTGCAACGTCAAAGACACTTCTGCAGTACAGATCTGTCAGAGCAGGGCTTCTGGAACTGGTAAATTCCATTGATGGTATCTCCCGACTGTTGTGAAACAGACACAGAATCCAATGTCATCAACTGATATTTTGTATAGGAGCTATTTTATTGAGAAAAGCACCAGTTAGCCTCAACATGACATTCACTGAGAAGTGGAGCCACAGGCTGATCCTGTGTGGGTACAGACAGTGCCTATGAAAAAGTGCTCCCAGAAATTTCTCATTAAAGAAATTTGTTGTTCTGAAATTTGTTTGTTCTATTATTCTGAAAACTGTTTTGAATTTACTCTAAAGAAACACGCTGGACACCAGACTAGACACATACAGACAGTATATTTCATGATTCCTGATGGGAGTAGTATATTTTCCCTAAAAAAGTTCTAAGAAAAAACATTTAAAACAGATGAAAGAAGAGGACAAAACCAGTAGTGAGAGATGTGAGTCACAGAGAGGAAACATTTGCATTTAAAAGCAGCAGGCAGTGTAGTCCTTCACAATTCCAGGCTAAAGCAGACAGCAGTCAGTCCTAAGTTTCAGTTACAATCCTGACTTCAGTGATGGGGTAACACAAAAAATGAGTCATCATCTCTGCAAGGTTATCTAGGTCCTCAGAAACTTCACTCAGACTGAGGCACGTAGAGAAGACAAGAAATCTGTTTAAGAGTAGTGCTAGCACAATTTACATTTACTTTCTCCAGGAAGCTTCTGTTCCAAGTAATCCAACTACGACCTATTTTGGTACCTTCAGTTTTCAGAATTTTAATGTTTGCTTTATTCAGATGTTTAGGCTGTTCACAATGACTGAGTCAGCATGAAACTGTCAAACAAAAGGTCTGTTGGGTGCATCAAGGTCTCAGGCTAAAGTAAAACAAGCTTTTCAATCATCTCAGCAAGTCTTGCCTTCTAAGACAGGCTTAGAGAAATCTAGTAGCAGAGAATGAGTCCTAACAGGCTGAAAAGGGTCAACAAGCAAATCAAAATAAATGGTTTCAATCAAAACTCCCCTCATCTCTCAAAGAAAGAAACAAGTTTCCCAAAAATTTCAGCTCAGTGAAATTCTTAAAACAGTTGGGTTTGGTTCAATTCAAATCTAAATCTAAATCAAATTCCTATTAAAAGAAATAAATTCTGACAAATCAGAATTCCTTAGTTGACTGAAACTGCAACAACAGTACAAACCCATAGAAATATAGTTAACCGGGAAACAGTATTGTACTGTAACAATTTCTGGATATCTGAATAATACTGTGTAACTAAAACCTTTTCAGACAATATTTTCCATATATACATGTAACTGTATTTATTCCACATTTGTTCTGATGTGAATAATGTTACTTTGTTCAGCCAAAGTTATGATGGTACAGGAAAGAGCATCATGTAATCTCTATATACCTCCACAAAAACTTTCCTCACCAAGTTTTTCTCTTTTCTTTAAATGACTGTTTACCTAGTCATTGATAAATTAAAGTATAATTGAGTCTTGCTTAAAAAGTAATTTTTATGTAAGGGAAACGGCATGAACATCTCATTATTATCTATGCAGAAAGTTCATGAACAAAACATTCAGTCCAATGTTAAAAAAACTGGAAAGTTTCAGTCTAGAGAACAAAAAAAAAAAGAGAACCCAAAAAACCCCTCACACTAGGATTTCTATAAGAGACAGAGTACTGTGATTAACTCTATTTGTTTCAATAAATGAAGATTATACGGTGACCTTTGCTTCAGCTGCCTTGGTTTCTCCACTTTTAATCATTATGCAAGATTTGGTAGGATTTGTTGCTGACAATCTACTCCTCAGGGGGCAATTAGCAGAGAGTGAATTCACTAGAAAGTCAGCAGATCTTTTCATTTTACTACCTAAAATGACAGGAAAGAGTCCTACTTTGTTGGACTGTCATAACACTTTACTGTGGCTGGATCTCACAAAACCAGGCAATCCAGTGCACCACAAAATTACACAAATCTGTCTAAATTAAACATTTGTGATAAGGAATGCTAATGATGTAAAATATGTTCTGTGTTTCTGCAATTAAAAGTTTCACTGCACAACAAAGTAATAACGGTACTGTTTTCATTTCCAAGGATTAATCCTGTAGAGAGTTCCCTTCACCTTGCTCTGAAATTTACTATCTTTCTCTTTACTTGTTCTACTAATATTGAGAGTTTACATGCAGGCATATGTTAAGGGGTTTTGTGGTTTTGAGCTTTACATTTAATTCCTGCCACTTTGTCTTCGCTTATCTTATCTTTGCTTTCATGTCTATTGCAAAGATCTCTGACTGACATGTGCCTTGCACATTGTGTTAGCTTTATACATGTTGTCTTGCAGCTTCTTAGCAGTGCAACTCTAAACTACTGGTGCATGCATACTTCATAGTGATCTTACAGTAAACAGTCATAGTTTCATTTCCAGTAATATTACTCTATCCCTATCACCCTCTGTTACTTGATGTGTACGTGGTGTCTTCCACAGACTAAGGCATGGTAAAGATTAAGAAAATATATTCAAGTAGTTTAGTATCTCCAACAAAAATAAAAGCAGTTATCGGTAATATGCTATCCAGTAGGCAAAGTCAGGAAAGAAGTTTGCTATAAAACTTACTCCTCTCAGGGCTTCAAACACTTTCCTCTTCCTGAGATTCACAATCCCAAGAAGAAGATAACGAAGCCTTCCTTCCACGGTGCCAAGACCCAAGCATGTCTCTGCGATTCGGTTAGAACTACGAATATTAGAAGAATATCTGATCAGGAAAAAGAGACAAATTGCACCTGGTCACCCAAAGTGTTACTAAAATGAATGCGATGTCCAAAATATATGCCCAGGGGGAAATGAAAATATGTGCTTAACTGAGCACACACTGTCATAGGGAAGTGTATAAAAGCAGTCCCCAAGAACACTTGACAGTACTTAGTCACTGATTCAGACATACATATTATTTGCAGTAGATGGAGAGGTAAGGGAAAATAAGTCTGACAGTTTGGGAATTAGTCATTTTGGGGCAAACAATTTGTATGGTGAAAATTTGACTTAAATATGAAGCCACATGGAAGTAGATGAAGCACAATAGGTTGAAGGAATTCTAAAGATCCCAAATGAATGCATTTAATGTAAAAAGGAAGAGATAAAATGTAACAAAGGCTATGCAAACGTAAGTCATGTTGTAAGAAAGAGAAAATCCTTTTAAAAAGTAAATTATTGCATGTACTCATGTAAGAAAATATTTGTACTCTTTCAAATGTACAAATACTTCAGGAAGAAATCAGGAGAAGTATGGTTTTTAGAATTATCTATTTTTTTCCTTTTTGCTTCTGATGTTGATAAAAACTAAATTTGAGATGAAAGAATTTTTTTTTTTATTTTTTTCTTCTGGATATCTGGTAGGTGTCCTTGGTGTCAGGTAATAGACATATTAGAACCGAAACTGAATATATTAAAACAATTAGATTTCCAGTTAAAGTAGGACATCATGAAACAGTTAAGTGAATTTTTATTTAAAAAAATGTTATCAGAATAAGTAATTACACTTTGTCATGTTTTATTTCATTACTTGGTTTAAAGTTTTTACTATGAAGCTGTATGTGGAAGGGTTAAGTGCCTCAGTATCAGTAGTAATGGTGAGCCTGAACTAAAAGAAAGACAATATTTTGAAAAACTGGGAACTGGAAATGCACATCTACATCTATATTTCTAGACAACTCAGTGTGTTGACCCCAAGACATCTACCACCAGATTTTACCTGTGACAGTATGTTTTTATTTCAGCCATTTTTTACATGAAAGTTAACATAAAAATTTTCAAATATTTAGTAGGTGTCCCTGTTGTAAAACAATATCCTGTACTTGCCATTACAGTCTACATTAAAAAGCCCTGCCACAAGATGAGTTACTGTGCACAGTAGTTGCAAAGGCAATATATGTTTTCATAGCCCCAGCTATACAAATCAAGAAATATCTTAAAATACTCTTATAGATTTAGTCTTATGTTTTAGGACTACAGGAACCCATTTATAAATTAGCTGGAGAAAAAGGAAAGCCTCATAAAATAAATGGTAATTGGATTGCTAGATCTGATCTACTAAAACACATTCCTCAACTTGCATCTTGTGTCTGCATACATTACCTGAAAACTATGCAGAATTTTTACACTCGTCTAGTATGCATTTAATGTAACAGTTTATGTCCCAAAACATGAATAGTTCTTACATTAATACTAGAATACATAGGCATATTCATTAGTGAGGATTTAATGTTTTTCCTTCTAATAATCAAACTAAAAGAATAACCAATGGCTGTTAAATTTCAGAGCATAACTAATGAGTTCCTAATTAAACAGCTTCAAATCCAGAACAGTCTCAAATATCTCAATCATTTCAGTAAAACTGATACTATTGCTAAGGAGTTGTCAGTCGTGTAGTAGGAAGTCTTATCCTGACCAATAGTGACTTAACCTCAGATGCAGCAAATATTGTAACATAAATTAGGTGAACATGCAAAACTTTTAAACACAGTGGCAAGGGTGTCTGAAAACAACCAGAGTCTCTGTGGTGAAATGACTGCATATCTAACAGTAAATCCTCTTGATGTCATCGTTCCTACTGGAACACAGCAGTTTTAAAGTCCAATTTGTGAAAGGTGCATATTGATTTATATTTTTAGCAGATGTTTTAATGGTTTGGGTTTTTGATTTGTTTTAGGGGTATTTTTGTGTGGGCGGTGTTGGGTTTTTTTCAGAACTGATATTTTTGCTGGTTAATTTTTGGGGGGCTTTTGGTTCGTTTGAGGGCTTGGTTGGTTGCTTGTTTTTTCAGAAAACTTGAACAAGACAATTTAATAGGCAGTTTAAGCATTTTCACATAGCTAAAGAAGAAAAGTGCATTTGCACAGAGGTAAGTGTCCAAACTATTCAGGGGCATAATAAAACTCTCTTAAAATTTGTTAGCAAGAGTTTCATAAAAAATAAGACAGTTCTGGTAAAGATAAATACTTACTGTATCGTGTTATCAAGAAATACATCGCCTTGATAATCAAAATTATATAAAAAGTAACATCTGGAAATTTAGTTTTCTTCTTGTTGGTTCTGTTTGGCTCCACTGGTGAAAGATCAGTGCTATGACCTAGAGATTAAAGTAGGGCTAAAGGTAGTTTAAGCTCTTAATAACCTCTGAGCACAGAATAAAAGGAGGAAAAGGAGAAGATAATAATTATTAAATCTGAGCATGAACATTTTTGGAAGAATGACATATCATTTGCCTCCCTGCACCATACAATTGAGATCCCAGTACAGTTAAGTACGGATCCTTAATACCTAATCTGCAATTAGTTATTGTTTTCCCTAAACAGTTCCAAAGCCCTAATATGCGTTCTTCTTCTACTGCCCACTGCTGACAAAATAACACACATCTGATTTATTTATTGTTTTAATTATACATTAAAGTAGAAACCAAATTTCTACCCTCAGTATGGCTGCATCTAGTTGAGTAAAAAGTCTGTCTCTCTACAAATTCATCAGATGTAAGCAGCCAAATATAATTCTAGCAGTTTATTTCAATAGCACCACAGATTTCTTTCATAGCCTATTTATCAGGCCAAGTTCATGTCAAAGAAATGCAAATTATACGTAGTAAAATACCCAACCAATTGTTTTAATAATTTCAGAAAAGTCTATGATTAAGAATTAACTCAATGAACTAATTAAAGTCCTAATGTAAAATAATTGTATGCAAAGTGAATGTCCAATGTTGTATTATAAGAAACTGAGTCTTCAAAATACGCTGCCTAAAAAACAAACTGCAATGTTTTCCATCAACCTGCCATCTTGAGGCAATCTACAATCAAAACTAATTAAATTCAGTGCTGATCAATTTAATTTAAAAAACACATTTTTTATTTCCAGACTAATCCACTATTTCGGTGATAAAAAAAGTATTTTTTTGGTAAATCACACAATAAATTAAAACAGATTTTTGTTAGACACAGTTCTCGTAAGGATGCAAACATATCATTACAAGGAGGCTTTAGAATAGTAAAACATATTCCACTGTGAAGAATAATCTCTAGAAAAAGTATCGCGTACTGGTTTTCAGTGGACAGAATTGCTATCTGACAATTTGCATGAAATAACTCAGCCATTCAGATCATATTTTCTGAGCACAACAAAATTTTCCACATATATATTTTAGTAAACACTTCACAGTGGACCTTGTTAAATAATACATTCAATTTATAATCCATTGAGAGAGCACTAACTTGCAGTAAGTTTACACAGAAACACATTAAATACTTTATGTATGAAATTAGCAAGCAGGTGTCTTATGATGCAGACACAATCACATAATTTAGAACATATCTGCATTTAAGCAATTACACGATTTGTTCTTGTTTTACTGCATAATAGTTTGCTTCATATGAAATGTCCGTAGGCAAAATATTATGTCCAGACAGATGTGTGCAAGAGTAGGGGAGGACTGTTTGCTTTTTATATATGCAGAATTCCCCCTTTTAAAAATACAGTGACTCAAATGTTTTTAAGGAAAATGCAAATGTTTGTTGACATCAGATATGCTGATTGAGACTTTGAAAACTCGTTACCAGTACTAAAAATAATTGTCCATTACACTTGGTTTAAAGATGCATAAGTCATCTTAAAAAATAAATAAATAGTATTACGAAATCACAAGACATCTAGAGAAATCAACTGAATGTTCTATGTGAACAAATTAATCTCTGTCTACATTGCTCTACTAGCTTTCCTTGAAATCCCATTGTTTTATTGAATGCAGACATTACCTATGTCTTTTCAGAGGTCTGTGATTACTTCTGATCTACAGCATTGTTACTGCAATCTGTTACAAATATATGACAGCTGAAAATTGAAATTCAGTGAAGTCTGAATGGGACAGACAGGCCAAGAAGTTCTTTGATAAGAGGAATCTATTGCTTAGAATCCAGCGTTTGGTGTCAGTATTTTCTGTTTTTATTGTAGCTCAAATATTTATTTCATGTTTCCAGTATTGCAATTCTGTAGGAAATTCCAGAGTCTAAACAACTCTGGCATATGTTTGCGAAATTCCTCTGCATGTTCTTCCCATTTATCTTTTTGTTATTTTATTTTTCTGAAGTCCTTCCAAATTTTCAGCAAATTAAGGATATTGCCTAGCAATCAACATTGTTCCAATTTCTTTTCTGTCCTAGAAGGAAAATACTTATTATACTACCTTATTTTTTACCAAAACCAATAGTCAGGAACTAGGAATTAGTAACATAATTTTACATCTCAAAATATTAAAACTATTATTAAAACATAAGTTTAAAATAATTTTAAAGTATTTGTTAGGGAGTATATTACCCAGCATCAACCCCACTAAGTTTCCTTCCCAATACCCATTCCCCCTTCGTTTCTCTGCAGAAAAAAGTCATCTCTGGTTCCCCTGATTTTCCTGTCAAGGACTCATTTTTGACGCGTCCATTTCAATTTACCTCTTTTGCCTCTTTTTTCCACCTTATGCCAGACATCCAAACACATGGGAGAAAAGGGAGTAGAAGTGTCGCAGTGCAGGTACCAAATAAAGAGTAGGGCTTCCTGATGGATGGATCTCTCTTCCCCTTCCTGCCGCCCATATTCAGTCCAAGGGAAGGGCCCTTGCTCACCCAAGACAGAAATTTATTTTCTGAAAATATAGTCCTACACTAATCTTTATGATTGCTGGCTGCATGATCCATTCACCCTCCTTCCCCTTTCTTGTCGACACTAACTAGAGCTTGTCTGACTCCCTATACCCCCTAATCACATTGATTGAATAAAATCCTCCAATGCTGCCACTACCTCTTTTATCTTCTCACTCACACAATTATGACTTCTCTTTCAGCCTATTCTCTTTCATGCCAGACAATTTTAGTGTGCAGGTTCAAGTTATACATCATTATCTTGGTTAAATTAAATCAGGAATGAAGCTGTTAATAATGAGATTAATCTTTCTGCATTGTATGTATCCTTCAGCTAAGCATAGTTACTTGGAATCAGCACAGTAGGAAAGACTAGAGCAAACTATAGCAATGCATCCATAGTAAGCAATCGATCTCAGTAATTGTCTTACACAGCTGTGAATTATGCTCTAAATTATTTTCCTTGAGCAGAAAAGCATTGTAACTTATTTTTCACTGATATCTGAGATTTCTGAGGAAGCGCGACATGCCTGGAAAACTTTCACTCTGAAATAAACAAATAGTTCCTCCCTTTTTTTATGCTCTTTTTCTTTTTGTTCTTTTTTTCTTTTTTTTTTTTTTTGTGGCTCATGACACCAAGCACCCTGGGCAGGGAATTGTCTGGTGCCAATCTTTCTGTAGGCTAAAGGGGTTTCATCTAACAGTAGGTACTCACAGTATAAATACCTACTTCTACGCTGCTCACCTAGATTTCTCTACAGTCAGTTCAGTGAATCAGGCGTTTCTAGAACATAGATTGTCAGATTTAGTTATCCACCATAGGGAAAGATGAACTGTGCTCTATGGGCACCTGTATCTTTCCACTGACCATAGACCTTCAGCTGACAGAAACATCCATCATTGGTCCCCTCCAGCTCTATATTTGTATACGTAGCCAGTAAGATACATACAGTATACAGGAAAAAGAAAACACACAGGGAAAAACGAAACTCAGATCTTTCCACCCAGATATCCTCCTCAAAGAGATAATTCCAGCTATTAGGGTTCATAATTCTTTTTTCTTTTTTTTCCCCTCCTAAGGATAGACCCTTTTATTTGGTGATCTGCAGCGAGGTCAAGATGTTGCTGACACTGAACTGCTAGAGCACTCTTATTGGAGAGGATACACTGCCTTAGCCACAGATATGACCTCCTTGAGAGAACTTTGCTCTTGTTAAATGAAAAAGAAATTTCAGATCTGCTGAACGGGAGAGAATTCATGAGAAGAAACTCATTAGGGATGAAAAAACCTGAATTCTAGTCCCTAATTAAAATATGTTAACACTGTTTAATGAGAAGGAACTTTAAGATGGAAAATAACAAGCTGTGCCTATGGCCCTCAGATGACTATTGTCAGCATCTGAAAGGGATCAAACAGTCTGAATTGAGAAGCTTAATTTCCATATTTTTAATTGTATCTTCTGAATTGGATACATAAACTGTGTCTTCTATGCCACTTCACACTCAAAGATTAGAAGTGAAACAGCTTCCTCTCACTGACAGAAAGCAAAGTATGCATAGAGAAAAAAGTGGTCTGGTACGGGGTTCCATGCCTCAAGAAAGATGATGTGCACGAAGAAACAATTTTTTTTCTCATTTTTTAGCTGGAACTTTTTAACAGAAATCAGCCTTTGCTCTTGAAAGGAGAAGAAAATATCAAAACTAAAATCAAACATTTCCTCAGTTGTCCCTTTATCTATTACAGCCTCTCCGATTCGAAATTTCACTTTCACTCCAAACTCATTAGATGCAGCAGCAGAACTCAATCATCCGTCCATCACAACTCCAGTCTCAACGTGATTCCTGCTTGTTCCCAATAACCTTTCATGGTCATCTACAAAAAAAGTACACCACCTCACAGGAACAAAGAGACCCCTTCTGACACAATGGGCTGTGGAATTCAGTCATCAAGGCAGATTAGATTTGAAATCATTACTGCCCAACGAAAGAGAGTTAGAGGTAACTGAAAGAAATTTAGGTTTGTATACAACGTAAAGCCTTTTAGTTTAAAACTTAATCTTACAACTGCTTCACCATAGTGGCTCTTAAATTCAGTGCTTCTGCCCCATAAGTGCTCAGTACAACATGAGAAAAACATCGGTCTGTTCAACATTTTTTTGAACGTATATTTATGGTGAAGAGGTAGCTGCATTGGTTTGAAAGCTGACATCCTCACAATGCAATCTATTATCTAGAGGTTAGAATTTGCTCACATAGAGAAACTTCCACATTTGGACACTTATTCTAGGTCAATGAAATATTTTTTTTTTCACCTTAAACAGATTAAAAAGAACCTATATTGCAATGATATACATACCAGTTTTGGTTACAGTTTGTCATTGAGCAATTACTTATTGAAGGTCCAATATATGTATCAGAATAAATAATGCCTTCTTTATCCTGTTGGTCAGCAGAGATTTTAGCTTGCTAGTGAATTGCAGCTTTAATTTCTAGCTCTAGTAGCCCATATAATCTTATATCTTAAAATCTTGAGATGTAAATTTATGTGAAAGTAGTTTTAGCTCATTTTTAATGGATTTACAGATACTATGCACACTCAAACAGGTACAAATTAATTTCTTCCATAAACTCATAAATATTAGTATTTGTGAAATATTTAGAATTTAGTAAATATTGTATTTTTAAAAAGTATAAAAATCTCTGGTACATAACTGCAGAGCAAGAAATAAAATAACTAATCAGGAATTCACTCATATAGATTACCCTACAAAATGTACTCATACTGAAGATATGACGACTAGGAAATATTTGCTAATGATAATATCAAAATATATGTGACATTTTAAAAGATAAGCTTCTTTTCTCATAGTTTTTTCAAATGTGTAAGAGAATTTCTAATGCAGTTGCTGAAGTAAGAAACCTGAAACACTGACTAAATTAAATATATGTACAAACACACAGACTAACCTAACAATCTTAGAAGATTTGTAATAGAAAAAGTAGCTCATCAGGGTCATTTCAATACTTGAGTTCATTGGAAGGGTTAGGAATAAGTAATAAGAAACAGCTCAGAGGAAGAAAATCAGGAGAGTTTTGCAAAGATCAGAAAAGAAAGCATTGAAAAGGCATGGGGGATGAGCTAAACATGATATTAAAACAAGGAATAATAAACATCTGGAGAAAACGTACTAGGCTTTAATAGCTCTTCCACAACAGTAGCCACATGTAGCTGCTACCATGAAAACAGAGAATTTGTATATCCCCCTTATTGTTTGAAAACCCCACATTTCCAAGTGAAAGCATTTATACTGCCTGCGTGAAGAAGCACACTTCAGCTGGATAACATTGCCTGCACGGGCTGTTAACAAGTACGTGATAAAGATGTATCCAGCACTATATTGTCATATATAGTCTTACAGATACTGAGAGATGTGTGCCATCATCTTCTTAGGTAATATTATTTCATGAGCTCTATAAAGGACATAAATAGAACCAAAAATATCATTTTTTCTACATTGAACGTAATAATCTTTTGATGGCTAATGGTTCATTAATTTTTACATATGGAAAATATTCTGAGAGGCATTGGGCTCCTGTAACAACTTTCACTTTATTAAGATTGCCTGTTTTTTCAACTATTCATAGAGGAGTTTATCAACATGGAATCTGTGTTCTTTTATTATAGCGTATAAACAGAGTGATCATGCAAAAGACTATCATTTTTCTTTTATTCTCCTTGATAGTAGCTACGAATCAATTCCTTTGAAACTTTGCCAGCTCTAGAGATGTGCCCTGGTCCCAAGACCAATTATTTGCTATCTGCTTCTTTTTGAAAGTAGCAGGAAAAATTGCTCATTTGTGAGCAACTAGTGTTCATCATTAGACAGAAACAGGAAGAAAAACAAGATATTCAAATCTGTTTGTTACACATGCCTGCCATCCCTTTGTATTGATATATCTTTAAAGGAAGAGTGCCTCCTTTGACAATTGCCTGGCTTAACTTACAGGGTGATTAATTAATATTGTGCAGTGTCACGTTAAATCACATTAATAAACCAAGGCATTACATTATATCGAGTCAGAATGGAGCTTGTAATACTTTTTCAATATTTGGCATGTATGTAAAGCTACCGTGTTTGTTATTTCATTAATCCTTTCTCACACCCATACACTATATTATCTTTCCTCACCCCGAAAATATTCCTAAATTTCAGAGTCAAAGCTCAGTTCATTTCTTAGGATTATTTTATTCATTTTAGTAATTAAATGGGAATTTCTGAATGCAAAAAATAAAGTAAAAAAACATCACTATTCATGCTTGTGGACAATAGGTTCACCACAAATTTCTCCGTGAAACTCTTTATATGAGAGAAATAAATGGCTGTCACTTTAGAGATAACGTGAACAGACGCTGATGGAATAAGCAATAGTTGTTAAAAAAAAAAATTTACTCTCCTAACGGTGGTCTACAAATAATAGATAAAAAGCAGATGGACCTGAAGAGAGCAGTGTGTACTAAAATTGCCATTATTCATACTTGTGACAGAGACCCACACTTTCAAGACACAATTTTCTGAATTATTGTACCTACTATAATAAAAACATGTTGTTTTCTGTATAAACCAAACTCTCCATTTCTCTCCAGATGATTATAAAAGACCTACTGACTTCAATGGACTCTTGTAATATATATTGCAGGTCCCTGTGGCATTTTCTGTTTACAATTTTTCCTTCTCACCAACATAACACGATGGATTTTGCACAAGGTGGCAAACTCTGGTGGGGGTTAGGTTTGATGCATCAGTCTAGAGTGAACAGTGTTGTGGATGGAGAATCAGTGTACCTGTTTTGGGGGGTATGAGGGGTGTTTTTTCCCCCTTGTGACTCTGCCACTGATTCATCATATTAACTTGAATAAATGGTTTAATGCTTTCTTTTCTTTCTTTAATATCTCTCGTCAAAAACAGAGGTGGTGGTTTAGGTCAGTTTTAAAGTCAAATTATGAGAAGGGAACTCATCAAGTTCCCACTGATGGAATTAAATGTTTAAGTAACTCTTACTATTTTCTGTTGGCTTGTAAGTCATAGCAATGAAAATATTTTTAAAAATACATCATCTTGCCAATATTGGCAATGTCTGGATGGTGCATTTGCTTTATATAGCTCTAAATGTATAGGAGATCTTTTATGTTGCTAGGCCTGTTAAAGTATTTGTTTGTGGTACATTACCAATCAGCTACTGTTGTTCTTTTCCCTGAGTCTGATTCAGACATTCTGAGGCCTTTCTTAAAAGACCATACACTGCTATAGCAATTTAATGTTATAAACCATACTGAAATACTCTTCTCTAGTGTCATGGGGCTCAATGATCCAACTAAAAGACTTACAATCAAAATCAATTGACATCATAAAGAAGTTAAATAGAAACATTAGAAGAAATGTTTAGTTGAAGCATAGACAGGGAATTACAGAGTGAAAAGCGGACTTATTTAATTTCAACATTGCCTCACTCAAAGTTGTTTATTTTGTGCTAATTATTTTTTCTGTGAAAAGCTGCATCTTGCTTATGTAACTGTGCAGTAACGACAACAGTGTGGCAAAACTGCAGATCCTATTCCATTCAAACAGTTACAGTGAGGGTCATACAGCATGTCAGACAGGCTATCTGACATCAATTTAAGAAGTTGACACAAAGATTAAAGGATCTGCAGCAATTGTCTTCTGTTGCACTAACAAGCATGCTCCACCTTCATACTGGATGGCTAAGAAATTGCATTACAGGTGCTCTGCCTTGTAGAAAGTAAGGATGAGAAACATTCAATAGTGCAACGTACTATGGCTATATAGGGAGCATTTTGCTTTAAACTGGCATCTTTTCCTTCATTAAAACAACTTGCAGCATGACAAGACTGCTGAGTTGCCACTGTGCATGCTGTTTTCCAAGAATACACACAACATTTCAACAGTGAGCAATTCAGGTTAGGGCAAAAGAGCAAGCCAGAGAAATTTATTTGGTGAATTAGAAAGAGAGGCACTAATAAATATCTTCATTATAACAACAATCTTGATCAGTGAGATCAAGAAAATCAAAGCAGTCCACTCTTCAGACTTTAACTATACAGGATTAGATCTAACGCAAATGTTTTCAGAACATTTAATTGAGTATATCCTGTCCTTTCACATTGTCATATCACCAGAATGAATGGCAATTAGTATTTTAAAAAATATCCTGAGATGGTGAAACCTAGTTCAGGTCACAAACTATCAGAATGTGGTTATTTTAATGATTTCTTATGAATTACTTATGTTTTCTACAAGGAAGAAGATCACCTAACACCAGTGTCATAGCTTCCTAAATGCAGGGCATGTTCCACACAGTTTAAATTACAAACTAAGCTGTCTCAACAATATGACATCAGAACGGTAGATGATCATCTTTTGATTATTACAGAAAACATCCAACATAATTAAAAGATCTTCTCAGGGAGAAAACTTCATTTTACTGTTTGACACTCAGACAACTAGCTCAGACAAATTTAGATGAGCATTTCTATTTTCATTCTTCATTTACTTTATCAGAGAAGAAAAAATCTTTCGAGCTATAGTAAGGTTAAATAAATGCTACAAATTATATGATTAAACCTACAGATAGTAGATTGAATTAACACTAGAGCAAATTCTATGAATATCTGTCTGCTTACATTTTTTGACAACCCATTTGAAATCTTTGATTAGTTGTTTTGTGTTCAGGAGTTACTGCTTGTAAACATCTCTGTCCTTCTTCAGACAGTATCAACAAAGATATTGAAAATATTTTTGACTGAAACACAATTAAGATAGCTTTTCTCTTCCTAAAAATATTGACAAATTATGAAAATACAATATTGATCTTGGAATTTGACCCATTTTCTGACTGATGCATTATTAATTTCTTAAATGTATGGGTAAACCCCTAGCTTGCTTATATTTAGATACAATTTTGATGCATTTATTTGCTATCTTGAAGAAAGATGTGAAAGTGTCAGATATGAAACACAAACATCCCATCATTTTTTAGATATCTAGTGCAAACATTTTACATTACAACACAAATTTTTATTCCACTAATACTGATTTTGTTTTAATTGTACTGAAATATCTTTTGAGGAGGATGTAGTGCCATAAACACAACAGCATTTTCCATCAGTCGCAGCTTCCAGAGGAGATATTTGGTAGTACAGAGATCACAGTAAAAAGAATAGTCCTTCCTTCTTCAATCTAAAGGTTTGAGGTTAAATTTCAGGCTAAAGGTTTCAGATTTATTATAGTCTGAACAGTAAGGTTATGATGTTCAGAGGTCGTTTGTTTCAGCTGAACGTAAGATGTGCATTTTATTGTGAATCAGGTTAGAAAGAGAAATGTAAAAAACCAAACACTTCTCCCAAAACAAAAGGAGGAAAAAATTCACACAGACAGATGCTAAGCATCTAGAGACTAGATCTGAATTAGCATGGCCAGAGACAGAGAAGTGCCATGAAGGTGTGATAATTCAAAGAAGAGGAAAAAACTGAAGGACATGCATCCCAGAAGAAAGAGAAATAAAACAAAAATTGTGGAATGAATTATAGTGGGAAAATGCCAGCAAAAACCCAATGACCTAATGCATCCATTAAAATTGCTCTGAACCATAAATTGAAGAAAAAAAATTTTGTTCTTCCTAGTTTTGAAAATATGATGTAGTTAAAAAAAAAAAAAACAGAATTCAAATAACATTTAAAAATCTTTACATGAATTGCAAACTTTGATCAACTTTAACATCAACATTATGTGGATTCTGGTCTCCAGTACAATTGTTTTTGAGAAGCCACAAAAATAGAGAAAATTATCCTTAGCACGAGATATATCCATTATTATATAATCTTTCTTCTTACATTAGCAGGAGCATTTACAGTCCCCAAGATCTCTTCCAGTCCTACGCAGAGTTGGGCAAGTGAAGAAGTTCTTCCAATCAAATCATATATATGTGTATATACATGTACATACATGCAGTGAAAAGAAACAAAACTACAAGGAGAAGAGGAAAACAAAGAAAAAAAAAGCTACAAGCAGTTGCTGTAATTAGGATCCTCCTCACTCATGTTAATTTCAAGGTTTGAAGATGTTTACTGTTATTTTCAGAATTGTTTTCTGAAATGAACGGGTGATTTTTTCTTTCTTGAGAACAACACTGAAGTGTCTCCATGTTGGTATTAAACATCAAAATAAAAAAAGATCTAATAGGAAATTTGGACCTTGAATTCTCAGAGATTGTGTTTGGAGAAGGTTTACATTAGAAAAAGTAAAAGGTTAAAAATATACAAAGGAAATTGATAATGTATTTCTGTGAGATTCCAAAATAAACGATATATATATGGACACTTTTTTCCTGACAATTCAGAGTTTAGGACTAACAAACAGTTCAGTGCAAGGTGTCCATCTGNTTTGGACCTTGAATTCTCAGAGATTGTGTTTGGAGAAGGTTTACATTAGAAAAAGTAAAAGGTTAAAAATATACAAAGGAAATTGATAATGTATTTCTGTGAGATTCCAAAATAAACGAGATATATATATGGACACTTTTTTCCTGACAATTCAGAGTTTAGGACTAACAAACAGTTCAGTGCAAGGTGTCCATCTGGTGCTTTGCAGGTACAGCTACAGAACTGTATTATCATATGAAGTACTTACATCTTACATGATCAAAGCCTAAGCGAAGAAAGAAACAGAATGGTACTGAAGTAAACACTTCCCGTTAGAAATAAAAAGATGCATCCAAGTGCACAAAAAAAAGAACAAAATAACCCAAGGAAAGGTAGAAATAAGGATCATCTCTTGAAGGGGAAGGAAACATTTTTGAGCATTAGAAAAGGTACACATCCCAGTGTCACACCTCAGCAGGACTCTCATTTTGCTTAGGTTAATCTGAATTTACAACAGGTTAAAATTGAGCACGGCCTGTAAGCTTTTCAGATAAACCAACATGGGAGTAACAGCGCAAGCAGGGTAAAGTGCACTTCTACAAACAAGACACTTAGGCTTAAGCAAATTCATGAAAAATCCAATAAGGACTGAGAAGAAGGTAATGTGGTCTGATGTCCAAAAGCACTTAAAGAGTCCCATTCCAGTGTTTTTTAATTGTTTGCAGTCCTTGGCTGCGGTGACCGTGAGATGGTAGAGTTCACGATCGTGTGTGGAAAAAGCAGGGCAATAAGCAGGATTACAGCCCTGGGATTCAGGAAAGCTAAGTTAGGCTTCTTCAAGACCTACTTATAGGAATCCCTAATGAGGGCTCTAGATGGAAGGTGGGACCAAGAGAGCTGGTCAATATTTAAGCATTTCTTCAAGCTCAAGATCAGTGCACCCCTAGGAGTAAGAGATAAAGTTAAAAAGAGGCAGGAGAACTGCGTGGATGAGCAATGAACTTCTGGAAAAGCTCAAATGGAAGAAGGAAGTTTATAGAATATGGAAAAAATATCTGGCCACTTGGGAGGAGTATAGGAACAGTGTCAGAGGGACACACAATGAGGAAGGCTGAGGGCAAAGTGGAATTAAATATGGCAATGGGACGTCGAGGACATCAAGCAGGGCTTCTTCAAGTACATCAGTAGCAAAACAAAGACTAGGGAAAATGTGGGCCCGGTGCTGAATAAGATGGATGTCCTGATGTCAGAGAAGGTGGAGTTAGGGAAGACTTTCTTTGCTTCAGTGTTTACTGTTAAGATTGGCTCTCAGGAATCCCAGACCCTGGAGGGAAGAAAGAAAGTCTGAAGAAAGGAAGACTGTCCCCTGGTTGAGGAGGATCGGGTTACAGATCATTTAGGCAAACTGGATGTTCACAAATCCATGGACTCTGAACGGATGCACCCACAAGTGCTGAGAGAGCTGGCACATGTTATTGCTGAGCTGCTCTCCATTATTTCTGAGAGATCATAGGGAACAGGAGAGGTGCTCGAGGACTGCAGAAAAGTCAATGTCACTCCAATCCTCAAAAAGGGCAAGAAAGTAGGGCCTGGGAAACTACAGGCCAGTCAGCCTCACTCCATCCTTGAAAAAGAGATGGAACAGCACATCCTGGATGTCATCTCCAAGCANGTGCTGAATAAGATGGATGTCCTGATGTCAGAGAAGGTGGAGTTAGGGAAGACTTTCTTTGCTTCAGTGTTTACTGTTAAGATTGGCTCTCAGGAATCCCAGACCCTGGAGGGAAGAAAGAAAGTCTGAAGAAAGGAAGACTGTCCCCTGGTTGAGGAGGATCGGGTTACAGATCATTTAGGCAAACTGGATGTTCACAAATCCATGGACTCTGAACGGATGCACCCACAAGTGCTGAGAGAGCTGGCACATGTTATTGCTGAGCTGCTCTCCATTATTTCTGAGAGATCATAGGGAACAGGAGAGGTGCTCGAGGACTGCAGAAAAGTCAATGTCACTCCAATCCTCAAAAAGGGCAAGAAAGTAGGGCCTGGGAAACTACAGGCCAGTCAGCCTCACTCCATCCTTGAAAAAGAGATGGAACAGCACATCCTGGATGTCATCTCCAAGCATCCGGAGGAAAAGAAGGTTATTGGAAGTGATGGTGTGTACTTTGACTTCAGCAAGGCTGAAAAAAAGAAGAAAAGAAGACCGAGAGGGGATCTAACCAATGCAGTTTAGTAAAACAAGAACTTGGGTACCCTCCAATTGTGACTTCTCAATATCACAAAGCAGATCTCAATCTGCACACATCACAATCTGTAATTTGAATACTGTCAAAGTTGCCAAAACGAACTACAGCAAAACTCATATTCAATCCAATACAATCCTCTGGATGATCTCCAGAGGTCCCTTCCAACCCCTTTCATTCTATCATTCTTTGATTTTTTTTATTAAGGATAAACTTCCCACAAATTCAGTAGAATAAATCACACCAATGAATTCCAGCTTCAAAATGGTTTTCCTTCAGAGAGAACAGGATGGATAGGAAAACATCTTGAAACAAATAATCTGCATTCAAAGGTTTGCTCATGGTGTAGCAAATTATTTTGTTCCAGTTCTCTTTGTTCATTTTTCATTTTCATAGGCTGTTGAATAGTGGGAGGTAAACAATTCTCCTAACATGAAACATCAATAAATTAAGTTCTTCATAAAAAAAACATTTTTTTTCCTATATGCAAGAGAAATGCTTTTCCTCAATAATCAGGAATATGAAAGAGATAAAATCCAAAATACTTCTTTACATAGATAATTAAACCATCTATAACCAATTTTCTTATCCTGGACTCATAAAGGAAAAATCCATCTAGACTAAGAAATCCAAAACTCAGCCAAAGAATATTCTCTCTGAACATTAAGAAAGAATATTAAAGTTTGATTTTCCTAGCTCGTAAAATTTGTGGTTGAAACAAACTTTCTCTTCATCAAAATCTAGACATAACCTCTCAAATTCCTGAGCAAAGAAAGAACGCATTTTCTTCAAAACATCAGCTCCAGTATAGTCTTTCTGTCTTGTAAAAGAAAACGAACGAGGCTTATACTGCAGCACTGGCTGGTTTGATCCAGCATCTGTTTTCCATTAAAATATTATCTCCAGAAGAAGAAGCCTGACCATTCTTTTCCATTGACAAGTGCTATCTGGAATTTTTTACTATCTAAACATTTTTTCTCGTACTGCCAGATTCAGTAAAACAGGGTTTAGTGACAATGAGATTTCAACTGGTAACGAACATGGTGAATTAAAACAAAACTAATCAAACAAATAAACAAACAAAAGACAAAAAACACCCACATAAACAAGCTAAAGATCAAATCTTATTCACATGCACAACAGTGGAACAATTTTTTGAAAAAGGCCAAAATGCTTTGTACCTTATATAGGTTTGTTTTCTTTAGATATAAATAGTCATCTAGGCAGAATTCATTAAGAAAATGCCCTATGATTTCCTGCTTCTGAATATACGTTTATCTATATTTCCTTGGACAGTTTCAGTCAGAACATCCACTTTTTCCATTGATTTCAGAACTTGATTTTTTAAAAAAGAGAAAAATGAAAAAAAAAAAAAAATTACATGTTCTTCAGTAGTGTGAAATTCAATATACCAATCCAAAAAGAATGATCCACAGTGGGAAAGAGGTAGTTTTTTATATCTACTACATGGTGATCTTGCCTAGCAGATGAAAAACTGCACAAGATTTCCAAAAAACAGAGCTGAAAGCCCTGTAACCAGAGAAAGAAGCAGTTTACTGAAGTGTCTTGATGTGTAAATGTTGAGAATATTTTGCATAAATATTATGAGGACCTGATTTCTATGTTTACAGGAAATATATAAACACAGACTCATTACAAGCACAATTGCCTGAATAAATAGATCATGATAAGTTAGCATGCTGAAAATTTTTATAAAGTTGATAGGACCATAGAAAACACTTGTAAATTTAAATAATGTCTGTTACTCATTACACAACCATTTTTTATTTCAGCAGTGAAAATGAGAACTTCTTCAAACTGTATGTCAGGACTCTGAATTCAGTTCAGAAGACATCTTGCAGTTCTCCACTTGATTCACTACTGGCAAACAAAAAGGATCAACATCACCAAATGATTTAAGAGTATATTTATTTCAAGTTCAGCTTCCTGGTCAAGTATCTGACACAGTGGTGTTTGAGCTGTGAAGTCTGCTCTTGTCCCTTTTCTCCAGCATCTGTAGCTATGGCTTTTTGTGTCTGCCTTACAGGACAAGAAAGTTGTCAGGGAATGTAGTTGGTTGGAATCTCAGTAGAGATCAGAAGTGTGTCTTAAAGATGTGAAGAACAGAGGGATTTGTTGTTGGTTTTATGTTACTTTTTTGTTTGGGGTTTTATTTTGGGGTTTTGTTCAGGGGGCTTTTTACAGGAAAGATTTCCACCAAAACCCCATTGTAAATGATGTATTTTGGTAGCTCATCATTTTGTGTCATTACACGCATACAACAGAGTGAGAACATATTGAATTCTTACTCTTGTGACTTGGGCAGAAGGCCACCCCTAAGCTATAAATATTTTTTTGGAAAAAAACACAAACCAAAACATGATAAATTTGTTCATTCATTCATGGGAGACAGACACAAAAGAGAAAGTGTGTCTTCCTCAGGCATTAGAATGCTACAAAGATTGTCTTAAAAGTGAAATCTAATATCTGTTTTTAATCAATAATTTGATTCTAAGAGGAAGAAACTTGACTACGTGGAAGAAAATATATTTTATGTTCCCTGATGACTATATTTAGTCTTATTTGCACAATCCACAGACTTGGTAGATTATTAGTGTTATGACCTGCAGGTTCTGATCTGGGTTTGGAGAAATACTTGGGGAATAATTGTCCTTTAAAGTCATCAACGTCTTTATAGACAGACTAACTTGATTAAGTCAGTAAAAAGAGTTGTGATAACTATTATGAGTATTCATAGAATCATAGAAT
>VWPV01031284.1:0-14732 GCA_013389885.1 Geococcyx californianus
ATAAGGTCTCCCCTTAGGCTCTTCTGTAGACTAAGTATCCCCACATCCCTCAGTAGCTCCCCATGATCCCTGTGCCCCTGTGCTCCAGACCCTTTCTCAGCTCCATTGCCTCTCCGTGGATGCGCTCCAGCCCTTCAATGTCTTTCTTATACTGAGGGGCACAAAATCGAATGCAGGATTTGAAGAGCATCATCACCAGCACCAAAATGAGGTAGATGATCCCTTCCCTGCTTCTGCTGGCCACACCATTTCTGATACAAGCCAGGATGCTGTTGGCCTAGGCCATCTAGGCTCACTGCTGGCTCATGTTTATCCACTGTTGACCAGTACTATTACACCCTTTTCCATCAGGCAGCTTTCCAGCCACTTTTCTCCAAGGCTGTAGCATTGCATGAGGTTGTTGTGACCCTTATATATTTACAGTAGGTATTTATACCATATAAGCACAGGACTAAGCACTATCATACTTGCACAAGAGAAATACATCTCTAATGAGTAGAGTTAAATAGTAGATTTGCAAGAAAAGATGCAATTTTCAACTAATTTAGTAATCTGAAAGGCAGAAAATGGGTTATAGACAGACAAATCAACAACAAAAGACAAAAAACAGATTACAGATATTTGGAGGAATGAAAAGTAAGTAAATGAATTCAAAATCTCTTCCTGTTTGTTTCGTTTTCTTACCTTCTGCTTTATGAAGCTCTAATGCCAGCTGATTCTTGGCCTCACTTTCCTCACTGAGGCACTCCATTAGTTCCTGGTGCTGATTGACCACTTGGGCAGTTTCTCGATTTCGGCGGCTGAATTCTTCTTCAAATTGTGTATGGTTTTCATGCATTTTCTCCAGCTAAAAGGAAACAATGCCCTCAAGCATCAAATCTTCGATGCACATGCAATGTAACAACGCTATAGGCATTTGAACAAAGACCCTCTAAATTTTTTTATAAAATTTATGCATTAAGGTGCAGGTTTTGAATTTCATTATAGTACTAGGTTGACATGTCTAACAGACAAAGAAGGCAACACATCAGGTTTCCAAGGTAGGGTACCAGTTATCTGAAACTGTCTCTTGCATTCTCAAGTTCAAAGGAATACAGCAGCCCCATTCCCATTTGGTTTACATTTAGCTTATACTGGTGGATAAAACATTTCATAGACATAGGCGAAGTATGCATGAATGCAGCTGATGAAGGTGACCTTGAGTCTAGATGTGCCATGGCATGGGCAAGTGCTTTAACCACAAGACAGCTACATGCTATTGGAACCAGTATTAGCACCCAAAAGTACAAATTCAAGCCTCTTATTCTAGAAAGGAATTTTTTATATACATTAAACATACATACAAATATACATTTCACATAGTCACTTGTCTCTGGGTTGCACAAAACACCTGACCAGAGTTTCAGATATATTCCTTCCCTTCACATTTTCACTTAAATTAGAGGTTTTTTACTCTACAAATTGATTACTGTAGGACTAAATCAAATCCTTTAAAACGCGTACAGTTCTCTGGCATCTACTTCAGATTTACAACTTCTCTTCACAAAGATGAGTGTCTAGGGCACTGCAAAACTCAGCATGGAATACTAAAATTGGTTTATGATATTGAGTTCAGCTCCTTCTATCACAATTGAGCAGTATGTAATTGCAAGGATGTTTGCTTGCTGCTGTGTATTCCCAAAACAATTTAACATGACTTTTCTTTCTTTAACATTTAACAATGTTGAAGAAGCAATGACACGAACTGCAATAAAAAACCCTCAAAATCCCTTAACTCCTGGTCTCCTGAAGTTACTAAATGCATCTGAAATCCTAGTTAGAATCTACTGAAGACAAATAACATATAGCCTTCCTACAGGCTCTGCCAGAAGGAAAAAGTTTCTAATGTCTCATTTATTATCAAATGATCAAATATGGGCAAAATCTATGTTGTAAGAAGCAGGGATTCACATGTCTTCCTGTACTGGTTAACTTGTCATGCATTCAGATAATATCCGCTTCTTTTTAGTAGTCAGTCCTCTAGGATCCTAAATAATACAAGGTATAAAACAGATTTCACATTTTCAGTGTAATTATACATGTATACAGATAAAAGTTTTACTTGATTAGTTGATTCTGTAACTAGTTCCAGAAGTCTTTCCACTGCAGTGCGCAAACGGTGACCAATTTTCTGTATCATTTCTTCATTTTCACATGCCAATTCTGACTTTGCAAATACACTTTCACATAAGTGTTGGCTCAAGTCAGACCCCTCATCAGTCACTGGAGACAGCTGGTTGTGTTCTGTAAGAGTTTCCTCAAGCAGTTCATCTACTGAAAATAAGCAAGCTATTTAAAAGGACAGAAAAGTGATACAGAACTGGCCAATCTGATATCAGACAGTGACATTGCTTTGTCTTGAATATATATTACAAGGTCAAGACTTGTACATATTAATAACTCAACACTGACAAATCAGGACAGCCTTTCACAATATCTGGAAATATTGTGCTATACATCAGGACCTGAAACACTGCATCCACCAAGTTAATAATTCCAGTCCTATAGCCCATTCAGCCTTTTCCAGCAACATTGTTAGTTGCACTATTAAAAGAATTAAAATGAAAGAACACTGATATCCCTTTTAAATGTGGAGCAACTTCAAAAGAAACACATAAAACACTGCAACAAGAGACACCCCCTTTCTGAACCTTGTCTGTACAGAAGGAAATGAAAAGACATTCAAGAACATGAATTGACTACACTCAGTTATGCAGATTTGTACGCACCTTTTTCTAGGTGATTATTTTCCTCAGCTTTGAAATACTGCATGAATCTCATATCTTCCATAACACTCTGACATTCTCTAGAATCTCCAGAAGCCAGACTGTCATTAAGGCAAAAACCAATCTTGCTACAGATAAGGTCCTCAGTAGCTATTGTAGCCTTCACCAATTCCGTAAGTAATTTCAAAAGATGCTGATAAGATTCCTGCAGTTTTTTCCTAGAATAAAAGCATAGCAAACACTGCAAAATGGCATGCATTTCATTTAAAAGATACTTTGAGCTTACTGAAAAACTGACAGTCTAAAATGGGTATCTTGCCCTAGTTTGACAGTCATTACTGAAGAAGATTCCAACAACTCACAAAAAAAAAAAAAGGCCATTTTCACAGAGCAGGTAAAGCAAAACACTTTCTCTACAAGTAGATGGAGAGACCATACTGTAGTGACAAGCATCTCAGGTTTCCACATCTGCAGAAGCACCAGTAGGGTGAACTACCACTATCCTATCTGTGACCTTAAAGTAAGTAGGGGTGTTCTGGCAGGGTAGACAACAAAAGTTAGATTTACAAAAATACTCTAGTTCTAGAAAAAAACATTAAGTTAGTTTTTAAAGGTGAGAGAGGAGATTCTACTAGAATTTCATTCAGCATGACAGCTTCTGTCCGACTCACACATTCCAATGACATACCAAACCAATCTACGCTGAACTGAAAGGTTCTATGACCCAAGATGGTTTTTCCATTTCCTAGCTTTTTCCAAGATTATAGACAGTGAAAACCCCAGAACACCAAAGTCTCCATCAGACTACAAGAAAAAAAAAAAAAAAAAAAAGGAAGAAAACCCCCCTCCTGCTGATAAGCTGATGATAACAAAACTGAAGGAAATTTGCAAGTAAAGACAATATATCATCATCCTACACTATGAATTCGAGCTGGCTTAATTTTGCCTAGTGAAGAAAAGAAAACAAGCAAACAAAAACCCAACCACTACACATCATGCAACCCAAGATTTATAAACCTTTCATTCTTGGACTCCTCAACATCACATCTCAACATGGCTACCAAATTCCCTTCTTCTTGGTTTTCTCTGTCTCGTCGTTGAACGAGTGTCTCCAGTTCACAGTTGGTCTCCTCTATTTCACAGTTTAAAGACTCCACTTTCTTTTCCAGCTGTAGAAAATACAGTAACAATGCAACAAAGTTATAATTTGGCCTAAACAATCAACTTTACCCAAAGATTTTACCCTTCATCAATTTGCTATATATTCAAAAAAATCTTCTGCTGTTAGGTAGATTTGCTCCACAAGTACTAGAAATGAAAATGAGAAATTAAAAGAGAATAGAAAGACTAGAAATGAGTAATTGGGTTTTTGAGGTCTCCTTTTCTGATGTCAATTTTACTTCAGGGTGCTGCATCTCCTGTATTCAGGCTCAGTACATACGAGCAATGCAAAAAGCTTGTAAAAACTTTGTGTCACGATTTAGATCGCTCTTAGCTTGCTTTCACTGTTGTGCCTCAAAGACAAAAAGCAATGTCCTAGCATAAATTTTGACACTGTAGCACACAAGCCTGAACAGCAACATTATTCAGTATCATCAGTGCTGGCCAACTTCTTTGCTTTACAAGCTCTGTCTGAAAACAAGTTGCTAGAAAAATGTCTTCTCTCCTCATTTGTATGTTCAGAGGACATCATTTTTATATGTATGTATATACCCACTCCTGACCTAAGACTTTGCTGCTAAAAAGAAATCAATACTGTTTTGCTACAAACTTTGTCTCAAAAGCAAGCCAACAAATTAGTCAAAATATCCGTATGGGTGGAAACTGCAAGGAAAGGAAAACATTCTGCTCCCCTGCCAGTTCTCACTCCTCATTAAACTCTGCATGAAGAGCAAGGAATGATAGGTATTTCATCCACTAGGAGAAATTTATAGTGTCACTCCCAGTTTTCCCACTGAATATAAAGGCCTACTAGAATAATCCAATATACCAAATTTACATTTTGGTCAGAACTTTCTGAACTGCGAGAGAAGACGTGAATGTTTTATTTCATCTTCTCTTATTTTGAAGACTCAAAGCTATTATTTTAATCATTGCAAAAAAAACATTTCTAAACTTTCTAGCAGACATCTTTTTCAAACACTTCCCCTCTCTCTAAATCTTTATGTGTAACCTAGTTTCAACTTAGATACTTGCTTTAAAGGAGGTGTAAAACTTTAGTTTGTTTGGAAAATGAATATTATCTTTGCCACTTACAGATCCAAACTTCCCATTTGCTTCCTTCAAGCTATAGATCAGTTGGTCTAACAAAAGGTACTATAACACTATTTTCTTGACCAAAAAAATGCAATAGTTACAGATAGCATCTGTACATAGACAACAAAAAAGTAAATATGCAATCTTCTCTTATAGAGCAGTATTATTTCCCTGAGAGACGACTGAAAATCAGTTTTCAAGCTGCTACCCAGTTTCAATTTCAAGGTTACTTCAGTAGCAATCCAACTAAGCTCATCATATATTACACCTTGAAAACTAGGGATTACAGGAATTATACACACAATCCCTCTATGCATCTCCAGAAAGGCAAGAGCACTGTGCTAAAATACAACCACAAGATTACTTAAAATCTAGGCTTAATGTATTTTCCATGCACCTGGGTAATCATTGCTGCTTTTTCCTGTAGCTGAGCTGATAACTCCTGCTCCTTTTGGTGAGCAGCCTGTGCCTTCTCCCTTTCCTGAACCAACATCTGCTCCTTGTCATGTAGTGATGCCTTTTTTTCAGATTCAAATTCATCCTGCAAAAGTCACATATATTTTGATTTATAGAGGTCAGGAAAGACAACTCCAAAACAAAACAAAACAAAAAAACCACAAACCCAACCCCAAAATCCCTACAACCAAAACGCTCCTCCTTTTTTTTTTCCCCTCTTTAAATGTAGACACCTTATCTCTCACATAAACTAACAGGTATTTACACAGTTAACACCCCCTCCAGTAAACAAAATTATGCCAAAATCTTGATTTAAAGATAGTCAAGTAGGTAAATGAACAATCTGAATGTGCTCACTGAGACCTGGGACTTTTCAGACTGCTGAGATATTGATAAGGAACAGAAAACAGATGGACAAGTCAGGATAGAGGTGGACAGAAGCCACTGTCAGTAACTGCAAGCAGTACAGCATTCATAGTACTGAGTTCTAGATAGGAGGGGTTTATGAGAAAAAGATGACAATCTGCAAGGCAGATTTACATGGTTAAATGATTTAAAAGCTATTAAATTAGATGCTATTTACTTCAGAATGTCTAAAGCACTGTAAAAGGAAGAATTACTAGATAGTCCCTCTCCTGCATCAGCAGAAGAGGGAGGTGTATAAAGACCAACTTCTTTACTTATATTTTTTGTGTCTCAAACACTGAGTGCTGGGCCACGCTTTTCTGTGGCTCCTGGTTAACAATGAGAGAGGAAGGTGCAGAAGCAGGCATTACTCTTCCCCTCCACCTGCTAGTAGGCATGGGCTTGCCCTATACATAGTATCTGCCAAGAAAGCACAATGCGTGCCCACCATCACACAGAACTGGTCTGAAGAAGCGCTGCTGCTTGGCTGGCCTGAAAAACAACTACTGGACCATGTGCTCCTGAAGAATTGCTGCTGGAGAAGTTGCTGGTGGATGGACCACATTTTCCTGAGGAACTACTGTGCTCCACTGGAGTGGTGATCATTTTTCTTTTCCTCTGCTACTTCTTTCTCCTTCTCTGACTTATCTCATTGTACATTCTTTCTTGGCACTATGGTGATTGAATCTGAGTTGTGTTGTAGTTTGTTTAGTGACCTTGGCTGTGTTCAAGGTATCACATTATGATCTGAACAGACGGGATCTGATTTTGCAACTTTGACAAGTCGTGACTTGGAGTGCACAGAAGTATCTGTTTTGTGATTTTGGCTGTGTCCAAAATAAATTCTGCATTTGAATTTACCCACGGAGATTTGTCGGTCTCCAATTTGTCGCATAGATATCAAGAGAACCCTTTTCACCCTCTCTCTTTAACTGTGCAGGACAAAGTGGGCTCTGACATTACTGGTATCAGGAGTGGGCCATAACAAGGTGGGAAGGGATCCCACAACCTTGTTTCAACAAGACCAAAAGAAAGTAATTGTTTCTGCAACACCAAACCTGGGAAATAAGTCTTCCTGATCACAGTATAAAAAACCCTAACACATGCAATTTGATCTATGAAAGCAAAAATACATTCCAAGGAGACAGCTACCTTTTTTCTTTTATTGATAAGAAAACATTTTGTCCCTAAGACATGAAATAAGACTTCAGAATAGAACATACAAGTATGTATGCAGTCATCTGAGCCGTCCTGGATTCTTTGTGGAAGACTCAGCCAGTCCTTGCACTGAACAGAATAATCCATTCACCACCAGTTTCTCCAAGCAACAACTACTTGCTGCTTGGTGAGACCAAAGAGGTTTCTCATCCTAGCCAAGATCAAGAAAAACACTGGCACCTGGGTAACAGCAATACCGACTCCTCTCCAGAATTCACAAGGCAGAGCAAGGCAGAAGAGCCAAGTCTGCCCAGAATTAAACAGATTTAAAACAGTAGAGTGCTCTGTAGTTAGCAAGATACAAACAAACAGACACCAAGGAGTATAAGGACTTTCCTAACCATTACACAAAATTGTGGACTAAGCCTTGGCAACAGCCTTCCAGTTGTTCTCAGAAGCAGTGCGTTCACTAATAGAGTACATCAGACCACAGAAAGGAACTCTGAATACCTAAAATTTGATGAGGGAGAAAGGGGAGGAAAGAAATGAAACTGGCTGGCACAAAGACGATCTCATAAATGAGCATGGGGCAAGTGGGTAGGGGAAGGCTCATTGTGAAAACCTGTTTCGAGGTATGACGTAGCTCAGCCTGACACTGCAGACTCCAGTCAAGATCTTTAGGGACAAAATACTGGTCATCAAATTAGTGAGAAAAAAAAAAAAAAACAAAAAAACAGTCTCAGCTGTGCTAGCAGTAGAATGATCTCTGGCAAAAATTCAACAAACAGAGAGGTTTCTGATGTCCCAGATGCTACTCAGTAACTGAAGTGTATAGGCAGCACAAGAGAGCTAAAAGCAGGAACCATTTCTGGGGTATATGTGTTAACAGTCAGTCCAGTCCTAGTTCCTGTGGGGTTCAGCTGAGGACAGTAATGCCAAATATACCTGCAGCAGCTTTTCAGGATACACTTGTGTCCTGTGTTTCAAAAAACAGCTGCATGAGATGGAGAGGTCAAGAACAACCAGGACTCCAGAGTGGGCCAGAGACAGGGAAGAGGAGAAATTTCTGCATGTTTGCAGCATCCAGTTCTAGAAGTTTGTGAAACTGCTAGGAAGTCCCACCTCATGTTGGAGCACTGACAGGAACAGAAAAGATCTGTTTAAATCTCCCTCCCAAGACAAAGCAAACAAGGATTTCATCTATTCCAAGTTATTCATGCTCAACCAGCTGAGCTGAACACACGCTCAGTACAATGACACTCAGATGAATGTAAGCGCTGCTCTCAAAGCGTTGGCACGTCTTCTCCATTCATTTAATAGCTCGACACATGCTTGTCACTTTACCAGTGAAGACATTTTGCACAAGGCTCAGAAGATGACAGGCAATTATTACATTGTACACGAGGCCAAACAAAGATAATTTTCAAGGATAGATAACTTAAGATGCTTAAGTTAAAGATTAAGGTTTGGAACTCAAATGATGAGCCCAAGAAAGCAGAAATTAAGAACAAGTATAAGAAAATCTAATCCACAAAGTGCTCACTGTCATCACACACTTGCTAAAAGCTTAGATAATACTTGACAGTTTTTGCTGTATTTGCGCAAGCACAGTAGACAAGAGATGACGGGCCAAGGGCATAGTCTCTGCAGACACTTGGAGTAAATACTTTCCAGTGATTTCATTTTTTTTTAGTTTTGTTCAAAGGACACCACTTCATATCCAATTCAGGATTTTAAGAAAGCCCTGTAGCAAATTCCATAACCACTTACAGAACACTGTATTGTTTCCATTACTACAGAATAACATAGTACCAGTGCTTGCCTTGAAGTTCATTTTACCAGACCCTACCTTCAGCTGTGCGATCTGCTGCTCAAGCAGTACCTCTGACTGACATTTCAGCAGCTCAATCTCCTCCTGGAACTGAAGCTGTTGCTTCAATTTTACCTCTTCAAATTGAGCCAGAAGAGTTGTTCGCACAGTTTCTACTTCAGAGGCCGATGCAGAAGCATACATCTGCAGACAAGTAAGTGATATAAAATATTTTATCCATAGCGTTATAATTAAGGGGAAAAAACCCAATCAGAATAGAGAGAAATCCCATTTCTATGATTAAAGGTCTTCAAAAAATTAACCACCATGAGAACGTCCCACAAAACTAACTCCCCAGACAAGCTATTCTTTCAAAAGCAGAGAGATTGCCATGCACTCCAGCCAGTTGGAGACCACTACCAGCTCTAAGACCTAACAGTCCAAAACAACACAGATGTCCTTAAACCAAAATGGTTTTTTGTGACGTGCACCATGTAACACAAAGGTGCATTAATGATTAGGAAGTTATTTAGCATGCTATACAATTTTCAAATTATTAAGTGAAAAAGCAAAAGTAATTCATTTGGCTTTAGCTGGATAAAGTTAATTTTGATTGTGACTTCTCCTAATATGTAAAATATAATAAAGTGATAACTCTTAAATCACTTGTGGCTGCTTGCATCAACAGAAATCAGATCATGTAAAAGACTAAACAAATAGAAGATTTTATTTTATTTCAATGTTTAAAGAGAACTTAGTGCAGATGATCAAGTTTTTAGCCTTCACTATGAAAGTAAGCATCATCAAGCTTACACGTAAACATTTTCAACAAGAAGAAACTGTAAAGCTCTAAGAGCAACTAGAAAGATTTCCAACACTGACTGAGAAAATATATTTGGAAAATATAACTACTACAATTTCTATAAGAAGAAAAAAAAAAAAAAAATCAATGTTAGAACATGTTATTCACTTATAAAAGTTTGAAGTGAGCAATTATTTCCCACAAATGGTTGATCATCTAATTTATTACCTATTAGTTCTCTCTCAAGCAGCTTTAAAAATTTGAATTAAATACGGCAGGAACTCAGAAGAAGGTAAGCCCACTCCAACTCCACCCCAACAAAGAGAGCACTCCAAACATGGGTTGAAAGGTAAAAACTTCAGGATAATATATATGAATTCTCTTAAGTCCTTTTAGATAAAGCAAGACTTAGAAATATTAACTTTGTCTGTTCTTATCTACTGTCACTATTAAAAAAATATCCAAAACCATCTAGGATAGACAGCCTTGCTTCTGTGATTAATGAAACTTAATTTACTTTATGTTCAAGTATAGAATATTTTGGGTTTATGTATTAGCAACATTCTGACCTCTTGCTCATGTTCATGCTGTGCTTTTAGTTTCCCCAATTCTATTTCCAGCTCCCTGGAGTATTCTTCCTTATGTTTCTTAATTTCTGCCTCATGAAGACCCTGAAGCTCTTTAAGTGCTTTTCTATGCTTTTCTTCTATATGCAAGACTTCCTCACGTAATATATCTAGGGCCAGACGTTTTTCTTCTTCCAGCCACCTCCTCTGATTTTGAAGAGCTGTGTTCAAATCATCCTGTGTAAGCATTAATTAAAAAGGAAAGAAAAAAAAGTAAGTACAAATATTATTGTAACCCATTTGTAAAGCAATTGTTCTGCTATATCAAGTCCTTTTAAGTAAACAGGAACAAAAGGACCTCATGAACAATGAGCACACATATATAAAAACACTAACATCATTGAAATGGGTTTATTTTTCCTATCTAGTAAGTTTTATAAATCTGCTTTTTTTTTTTTCTACCCATGACAGCACTCACTATCAACACAATCATAGAATCATTTGGTTGGAAGAGACTTCTGAGATTATTGAGTCCAACCGTACCTGTCCACCACCAAACCAGATCCCTGAGAAACTCATCTACCTGTTTTCTAAACACTTCCAGGGATGGTGACTCCACCACCACCTGGGCAGCTGTGCCAGAGCTTGATAAGCCTTTTGGTGAAGAAATTTTTCCTAACGTCTAATCTGAAACTCCTCTGGCACAACTTGAGGCCATTTTCTCTTGTCCTGCCACCTGTACCTAGGGAGAAGAGACCAACACCCACCACACTACAACCTCCTTTCAGGCAGTTGTAGACAGTCACGAGGTCTCTCCTCAACCTTCTTTTCTCCAGCCTAAACAATCCCAGTTCCTTCAGCAGCTTTTCATAAGACTTGTTCTCCAGACCCTTCACAAGCGTCGCTGTCCTACTCTGGACTTGCTCCAGCCCCTCTGTGTCCTTCTTGTAGTCAGGGGCCCAAAATAGAACACGGTACTCGAGGTGCAGTCTCACCAGTGCTGAGCACAAGGACACGATCACCTCCCTGCTTCTGCTGGCCACACTGTTTCTTATACAGGCCAAGATGCCATTGGCCCACCCATGGCACCGCTAGCTCACACTCAGCCGGCTGTCAATCAACATCCCTAGGTCCTTCTCTGCCAAGCAACTTTCTTTTTGAAGTTCTTCATATTCAAGAACAATGAAAATGCAGAATACAAAGGCAGAACAGTAGAGAAATACCCACTTGTCCCCGCCAAGATCTTCCTCTTAGCCTTTGCAGGCACAGAAACCACATGTAATCTAAGTTTGGGAAGTGGGCATGGCAACAGACAAGTCTGAAAAACTGTATGTCTCTCTGGAAGGCTCTAAAGATTTAGCAATGAGTTAAGCCTTCTGTTTTTTTTTACTTGGAGAAGTCTTGGGATCTTTTTTTACCCATCTGAACTCTACAAGAGCTCACATCTCTGCCTTCTTAAGGGTAAAGCTAGGGACTTCTGTTGAAGGCCATAGAACAAGGTCCACTCACCCATGACCTGCTCCCAAAATCCCATCTGGGACCTTCAGAGACACTTTCCTTCTATTCTTCCTCTTGAGACTACACCATTAGGGAAGATCTTTGGATTCCTAGACACGTAGTTTAACCTACAGAACCACATTTACTTTGTTCTAATCATGGCAGAAGAATTACATGGGAACTCTATGAGGCAGAGAAGCTCTGAGCCACAAACAGAAATCCTCCAATCTGAATTATGTCAAAAGTATTGACTTACTTTACTTTATTTGTACATTTTCTACACACTGAGATAGAAAATTCATTAGTCTGAGCATTTGGGGAGGGAGAGGAGTGACAGATGGACTTAATTTTCAACTTCAGTTTCCTGTTTCAGCTCACACTATGGCCACACACAAGTATTAGTGCTGGCACAAAGGAGATTGTAGAAATATACCCCAAGTTTTCTTTCTGACTCACCTTATGAGCTTCTTCTGCTTCAAAAGCCATGGTTTTAAGTTTTTCCATATGAGCAGCAGCTAGCTCAATTTTCAAATTATTTTGGGAAAGCTGAAGCTCTTCAGCATGTTTTAATTTCAACATCTCTATCTCCTGAGCCAAGCGTGCTTGATCCATTTTATCCTTTTCGTGGAGCTGTTCTGAGTGATGCTGCTGTAGCTTCTCAAGAGTCTGACTGTGTTCATCTCTTATCTTCTGAATTTCAGATAGGTAGGACGACTCCAAGGAATCCAGATTTGATAAGTGTTTAGCCTCCAGCTCATCGATTTCTGCCTGATGCATTGTCTGCAGTTCAGCAACACGAGCTTCAAATTGACTCTGCTGATTACTTTCTAGTGTAGATTTAAGTGTTTCAATTTCAGCTTGGTGCTTTGCCTGAATCTCAGCTGTAAGAGACAAAATTTGCTGCTTATGCTTCTCCTCTAACTGCTGACTTTGAAGTTCCAGTTCACTGACATGTTTCTTTTTCAGCTCTTGGAGAAGAATCTCTTGCTCAGTTGCGAATTTCTGAGTCATAGCTTCGTGTTCCTCCACAAATCTATTTCCAAGAAATTTAAGAGACTATTGTCAAAAGGACACTGAATCTTCTTTTAAAAAATAATTGAAATAATAAATAATGATCAAAGAAAAATAACTAGGCTTTACTTAGCCTTCACAAATTTTTCTTTATGTTTCAAATGCAGAGCTAATGCAAAGCAAATCACAAAGATGATTTCATAGTCACATAATGAAAGGTTTATGCAATGTCACTTGGTAGTATCTGATTACTACTAGGCATCCCTATTAAATTATTCATTCATATAAAGCAACATACAAACATCATTCACCATTTCTGTTTGAGAAAACACTGCCATATGAGAGCATCTAGGACATCATATATACATTGTCTACATCTCAAATGCGTTGTCTGCAAGTAAACAAACTGTCATAAGAAATGTCTCCAAAAACACATAGTTAAGACTGAGACATAAAATTACTGTGGAAATGTATGTGGGATAACCTGGAGGCTCCTCCAAACTCATCTCAGCCCTCTGACGTCCGCCTAAAGCTTGATGCATAGGAAATACTTAGTATCTGAAATGTTGCAATTTACTATAATGATCAACTATAGAATTATTGGTGTCTGTATCCAAATGATCTGATTGACAGCTCATCTAAAAGCTAAGTTCCTGATTCAGTGTTTTCTTACTGTACTTATTACCCCAATCTTATTCAATGAGCATATGTTTGAGGATGAAAGGAGGATAAATTTGAAGCAATGCATGCAAATATAAACATGTAGTAGTCTGAATATTTCCTTTAATATACTAAACCCAATGTGAGTAGGAAGGAGTTGAAAAACTGAGCAGTTATATCCTTCATGTCTAAACAGAAAGGAAGAATACCATACACAACCCATTAGCCTCAGTATTCAGTGAATAATACAAGCTTAGTTCACCAGGAAACATTTGCTCAAGTTAATTTGGATTGGTCGATAGCACTTGAAAAAAAAAATCTAGATAATTTTCCCACTCATGTGTCCTGTAATGCTTCCCTCCACAGCTCATACATGCTTTTTGCCTGTGTATCATATTCTTAACTGTAGTCAAGTTCTGTATGTTTGATCTCATTTGATTTGCTAGTCTACATGAAGTAAAACCCTATAGTAAACCATAATGGACAGCATTATTGTTACTTGGGAGAGTAAGCTTTACAAATATAAGATAGTTAGTGCCATCAAGTGACAAACCCACATCACTACCACCCATTAAGTTTAAAATAAGAAAAAGCAGCAATAACAATGACTGAACTGGTGAGCAAATGTGCTCAAATACTCAGGACTCACTTGGTTTGTGCTTCCATAAGTTTCAGTGCACATTCTTCCTGCAGACAAATCGTGGCCTTTTCCATTTCTTTTGCCATGAGCCCTTTGGCTGCCTGCAGGTCACTGTCATATTGCTCCAGAGATTTCTGCGTAGCCTGTGTACTTGCAAGGCTGTCCTCCAGTTGCTGCAAACTGTTTTGCTGCTCTTTTACCAACTTCTCCAATTCTAGAATTTTGGCAGCTTGGTGATCTTGAAGTTGATGCATTTCAGCCTCACGAAGTTCAAACTCCTTTCGTAAATTCTGCTTCTCATATTCTGCTCTATTTTGCAGTTCTGTACACAACAATGATAACTTCTCTTCTGCTTGGGTTCTCTGGTCCTCTCTTTCACATTTCCATTTCCTCTCTTTTTCTTTGTACACAGTCTTTATTTTCTGCACTTCTTCTCTGGCTTCCCTTAATTTATCCTTGTGCTCTTCAGCAATTTTAAATTTTACCTGTGAAGATAGTTATTAAAAAAATGTAAAATACTAAAACCAAACTGAAGCATGTGAAGTGAACATTCTCAGGCATTTAGAGTCTCAGAGATTCAGTTCTTGCAGTGAAGCCATCATTCCAAACAAAAGTAAGGCTATAATATTAAGAATTAATTGGGATAAGAAAAAAAAGAAAAATATAAGAGAAAACTCTGGAATATGTTCATAGAACCATAGAATCA
>VWPV01031285.1:0-12177 GCA_013389885.1 Geococcyx californianus
AAGGGAAGAAAGGGAAGAAAGAAGACCTCATTAATTAGCTAATCTCTACATGGGAAAGAAATATATTTTCCATCGCAAGTAATTATATACGAAGTACAACAAAACGCTTTAAAAGTGCTGAGATTCCGTGGAGGAATTAGCCGCCTGTTTGAAATTAACACTAATTTGGCTCCTACATCAACAACCCCTCCGTAGACAACATCTCACTCGGTCACTAAACATGTTTGATAGCTCCAGGGTTCAGAAGGGAGTGTGCCTCTGTGTATGTATATGTCTCTGTGTCCAAAACACGTACAGTTTCACAGGCAAAGAAAAGCCTTATTCCTTTTAAATTCTGAGACAAATATAAAAAAAATTCTCCCTTTTTTTCTAAATTGCATTAAAGAAGGCACGATAAATCGAATTTTACTGAAAATTGTGCTATCAGCTGAATATTCCAAGATCATCTTCTAAAGCATCGATGGATAAGAAAGGAAAAAAAGGACTCCAGATTTAGCCTTTTATTTTAAAAACCCTCCATTTGCGTTCACTTTAAGGGTTTTCACAAGATCATGGGATTGGGACTCAAAGGCAATAAATCTAGATTAAGAATCTCTGGGGATTTTTAGACTGATGCTGTGGATTATGAGTAGCACTTCAGCCTATTTATCTGCATTATGTACCCCTGCATTGTCATTCTTAAAACTAATCTGTTTAATGTCAGCCTTTTCACCTTTGAAAACTTTTGCATAAAAAGAAAAGCAAAGACTGCATTAATTTCTGTCTGCCGAAGTGCAGTGAGAACCCCTGTGAGTTATTTCATACAGGTAGCTATCACAAAAGCCCCTAACACAGCTCATAATTAATATAGCAATCTACTTGCATAAGTAGATTTGCAGAAACAAGCAAGGCATATTTACAGCTCGTCGAAATACTTTGTGAATGAAACGTCCAGAACACAGGCAGGTGTTTGCCGAAGTCCGAGAGCACGCACACACATCCCCGTCCGCCCCCGGCTCCAGCCCGAATCTTTTCTTGGCGATGGCTGCGTCCCGCTGACCTGCCTTGTGCCTCCAGGCTGGTGGGCTCGCAGAGGGACTACCTTCCGTTCGCCTCACCTGCCAGCGCGCCGCCACCGTGGCAACCGCGGGCACCGCGGACATACCACGAGCCATAGATTTTGAACTGAAATACTGGTGCAACACATCAATAACGGTGCAAAAATAATAAAACCCGCTCAGGAATGAAGGGCTTGCAGCTAGCGAAGGACGGGCTGCGCCCTTCTGAGACCGTGCAACAGAGGACAGCTTTTAATTTCCTGGAGCGCCGCGGCGCTGCCGCTCTCCCCGCTGCCGGGAAAGGGCAGGGCAGGGCAGGGGTTCCTCCGCTCCCCGGCGGCGGGCACGGGGCCGGCAGCACCGGACAGAGACCCCCGCCTTCGCAGCGCCCGGAGGGCTCGGGGCTGCCAGTCCAGGCTCTGCTTTGCTCCTCTTAGCAGGCTCTACCCACCTTCAAACAGAAGGCAATTGATTAGTCTCAGTTTCTCCTCCCAGTAGAGATTCGATACTTTCCTTGGGATCAAAAGGACCCGAAACTGAAGGGGGGTCGACAGACAGGGAAGAAAGAAGAAAAAAAGGAAAGAAAGAAAAAGAAGAGAGGGAGAGTGAAAGAGAGAGCGCAAGAGAAACAAAAAGGAAGAGAGATAGAGAAAGAGCAAGAACAAGAATGACAGCAAGAGACAGGGATTAGAGAGGGAAAGAGAGGGAAGGAAGGAAGGAAGGAAGGAAGGAAGGAAGGAAGGAAGGAAGGAAGGAAGGAAGGAAGGAAGGAAGGAAGGAAGGAAGGAAGGAAGGAAGGAAGGAAGGAAGGAAATTTGGTTGGCTCGGCCACTCTGGAAGAGCCTAAGAAGTTTGGACCGAACAGCTTCTTTTTCTTTTCCACAAACAAATAAACAAACAAACAAACAGAAAGCAATATTTAGATATAACCTAGAACACGTATCGAAAATGGCAGGAATTATTTACACCTGATTTTGCGTGAGCCTTTCTCTTCCCACTATTTACAAGGCGGGGCTCCATTTGCAAGTTGTACATCTGTTCGTTTCACGTGACGTTTTCATAAAAGCTCTAACATCTGGTCAAAATAAACCTCCTTCAGGTACCTGCTTAACTTTTCACATGTCAAAATCCCTCCCCCTCTGAAGCTTCCCTTTCCCCCACGCTTGTAGCCGTGTGTATTGCTCCTTTCTCGACTGCTTGTTTAATGACTCTGTACCGTCCCAAAAAGAACAAAACAACCCTAAACATGAGGAGGTGAGCCCGGCCCTTCCCAAGCATCCTCTCCCTCCTACACTTGCCCTCTCATCTCCATATTTCCCCGCATTAGGAAGGCTGAGCCGGTCCCCGTCACTCCACGATATTACGTGTCAGTAATTCTGGATCTCCTCAAACGGGATTTGCTGCACCGCTTAATCGAAACTGCATTCCTGGTCGCTATAGTATTTTGCACCAAAATTGGTAAAAGCTCCCAAAGCTAGAAGACGAGCACTTAATAATCCCAAACCGATTCCGTTAATATTTCTGCTACTATGAGGTGCTACTGTTATCATTGTAGCCGTCTTGATTTTAGTGTGGTTCGTCGGGCTTATTTTAAAGTCAAACGCGTTATCTTTTGCCCGTGTCCATGAAGGGAACAAGAGAATATTTGTAAAGTTCCCACAAATTTAATACCTCTTCTTTATGAAAAGAACAAGGAAGCATCGGCTACCCAAGACAAGACGACTACCTAAATAAGAGGGGTGCAGGCGCTCCTAAGCAGGCGTGGAAAACATGATATTATTGGGAGGACGGACAGTTTTGCCCCGATGTGAATGGTTTGGTTTTGGTTTGCTTTTTATTTCAGATATTTAGGCGGGTGTTATCATCATCGTTATGTTTCCGGAGCTTTAATGTTCCTGCTCTGTAAAACCACTCTAAGCCTCCCGCAATCGCGATCGCTTGGTCCCTTATAAATGGCCGGCTGTTTGCTTTCAAAGAAGAGAAGGGGGACTTTTGTACAAGTGATTTTAACCTGCTCCACCTTCAAGTGACCTGCCAAATGCTCCGTCTTACTTTATAGACATCTGGGAATTCCATACATGCCTTAAACTCCAATTACACACCTTCTTCAAAGGACACGTGCTTTGATTTGCCAAGAACATTAAGTGGACTGAAGTCGAAAGAAGTTGGTGCAGAAGTTAATGCAAAATACATCCTGTGCCACGTTTACTGCGGGCAGGTTATGTTGCGCAGCAAATAAAACAAGTCCTGGCGGGATGTGGATGTGTGCGCCTCTTGTTTTTTCGCCCTAGCCACACGGATCCCACTGCAGCGTGGACTGGAATTTCCGTCACCACGGCTTTCCTCCCAAAGATGCTAATTTATGGCGGAGCTCTCCCGCTCTCCCCTGAGCAGGGCAGGTGAAGGGAGAGCCGCGTGTGCTTCGACTGGGAGCAGCGCCGGGACGGAGAGGGACCGGTGCCGGGAGCGGAGCTCCTTCTCAGGAGCCGCTCCCGGAGACACCGAGCCCCGGGGAGGCAGGTGCCGGCACCGCAGGTGAGCCCCTCTCCCTCTGCGCTTTCTCAGGTGTTTTCATGATTTTTGAGTCCCCTGCCCCGTTCTCGCCACCGCGCGTTTGTTTGTTTTGCTTAAAATTACAGATGCAGGGAAAACCGCCTGACATCATGGGAGCGGGACAGGCGCGCGCGCTTTGAAGGGCTCCTTGGGCAGGACTTCAAGTGAAATCATACGCCTGGGAGGAATCCGATACCGGCCTGGAGAAAGCAGCGGGGCGGCTCTGCCAAACCCAGGAATGTGCGAGGCCCGGCGGCCGGCGCCCCCCGCCCGCCGCCCCGCGGGAGGCGCAGCGCCGGCACCCGCGGTGACCGGACCCGCCGCCTCCGCGCTCCGCCGGCTCCGCGGGGCCCGCCCGGGGCCACGGCGAGGAGCAGAAGGAGCCGCTTGGACCCAGACCTCTCCTCTCTCGGGTCCGCTGGTCTGCGAACAGACAGGACAGACTGATGCCTCGGAGAAAGAAGTGCAATCAGGCAGGTCTTCTAAAGGCAGAGCTAATTTTCTGATTGCAAGAGTGTTTTAAATCCCCAGAAGACAAATTAATATATATGTATATATATTTTTTCTTTTTTCCTTCAGTAAGCCTGATTCTGCCTTAGTCGCTTTTGACTCTACCTCTAGGAACACCAGGCCTCTGCAGTCCCCAGTTCCAAGCCAGAAAAGTGCACGTTTGTATTTTTAAATCAGGATTATCTCTTTCTAATTATTTGGGGTTTGTTGTTTGTGGGTTTTTTTTTAGTTTTTTTTGGGGGGGGGGGGGCGGTTTAAGAAGCAAAGGTAGAGGTTGGCAGGCGGGAAGGCACACGAGTTGCGAGGTACCTAGGGATGAGATGGGGAAACTCACAGTGTCATGAACCCCAGGGACACGAACTGAGGATTTTTCTCACCCGGGTATTCCAGGTTGCTGGAAAAGGCGAGCGAAGGCTGGGTCAGAGGTCGCTCGCTGGTTGCGGCAGAGTCAATCCGGTCTGAGTCCATCAAGCGGAGTCGCTCCGGATTTTTCTGCCCTTTTCTAAGGGCGAGCAGGGGTTTAAAACCCTCTTGATTCTTCATTTATATTTCGCAGATATCCCCGTTCAAGAAACGCGCCTTCCTCTCAGCATCGAGCACCTCTTTTCGTTTTTTTCCGAACCTATTTTCTTCCCAAACGTAGGGCGGTTTTCCCCCTTTCCCTGATGTGAATTCTTTCCCAAAGGAACAACCGAAACCACTCCCAACCCCTCAGATCCCCCCAGCCCCACGGCCAAAGCCCCAAGTCGGCTCGCTTTGCCACCGGCTTTTGCTACAGCCGCACCAGTGCCGACACAGACATTACCTCCTCGTCGGTACCCGGGTGGCATAGGAGCGGGGGGGTTCGAGAGATGTGAGTCGTTGAACGGGGATCTGCAGGTCCAGGGAGCTGGGGGAGGGGGCAATATCCTCCCAGAAGTTCGCAGCGGCTCGCCATCCTCTCCATCACGGAGGGCCGCGGCCAGCAGAGCCCCCATACAATTTCCAAGTCCTCGCTAATCCGTCAGTGCAAACAAGACCTGCAGGCTTACTACTGTAAACATTGCACACTGGCCTAAAATATGCACTATATTAAATTCATAATACTGTTATGTCAGCAATAGACGGTGATATGTGGATACGGAAACAAAAACATTCAGGCAATAAAGTCAGCTCAACCTGGGCTATGCGAACAACCTCTGTTTTGAAAAAACACCACATCCTATTTACCCTCGACACTGGCTAAACCCCGGCAGCAGGGTCCCTGTCTCCGCGGGGGCTCTGCTTGTCTCCGCGGCGGTCGGTCCTGCGCACCCGCGCATCCTTCGCAGCCGCGGAGGGGCAGGAGTCGCCGCTCCCCGGTCACAGACCGGTTGCGAAGCGCGGGGAGAAGAGCAAGTGACAAGCAGGGGCGGAATCATCTGCCCTGTTATAAGGGTTGAGGTTGTAAGAGCTTGATTTGGATTGTTTGGGTTTGGAGTGTTTTTCTGTGTGAGCAACTTCCCTTTCCACCTTTCTTCTGAGCCCTCAGAGCTGGAGGTTTCTTCTCTCTTACAGCTGGGGGTCTCGCTGCACAATGGGACCCCGCGGAGGTTATGGTGAGAAGAAATAGAGGCAACATGCGCCCTACGTGTAGAAAACGAGAAGAGGGCGGGTTAGCGTATCCCTCTGTGCTGTGTACAACGAAAATGTGATCGCTAGTCTATATATTATATAAAACCCTAGAGAGCAGGGCAGTCAAACATCACTTCCACCGGAAAACCCCACTCGCTAGATACTTCCCTGTTCCAGTCTCACTTTCTCTCGTTTTGCCCGTGAATGGACGAATCCCTGTTTAAATCTGATGCCTTTTCCTCAGGGATATCAGAGAATCTGCCTGCTCCGGGGGCTAAGGAATGGGCCTTGCTCCTGCCTTTCATCTGGGGTATAAAGCACAGCAGCAGCACCGGGGCTCCGCAGCAAAAGCCCCATTCCCTCGGAACTCCACGGTGCTCGGCGTTTAGATTAAAGGGGCAAGGGAGAAAAAGAGAGAAAATAATATCTTCCCCCAGAAATGCAGTGAGCTTCGGTGCAGAATAATAAAGCTGTCTCAATAAATAACGTGTCTGTGTCTGTCAGTAGCTAGTTTATTTGCATTTTTCTCCTGGTTTGTTTATACTAGTGCCCCCTCTCTCTTGGGTGTCTTTACAGCTCAACAAGCAGGTATTTATCTCCAGTTGTAGCCCTGAGTTCTCAGAAAGACCAAACTCTAAGGTTATTAAAATTTCAATCATATTTATTTATTGCAGAAAAATAATATACAATGATATTTACAAAACAATCATAAAAATAGGAATGCATTTAGACACCGGATCTATTTGCATTTTAACATGGGTCATCAATAAATAAATAAAATGTTTTTTTTTTCTCAGAGGAAAAATAATAATAATAAAAAAAGTTAGGAACTGGGTATATAACAGCTTGAGCCCAGCTTATTCCGCCTAAAAAAAAAAAAAAAGAAGGTTTTCATCTCTACGGGGATATTTTTAGTTGGTTTGTTGGTTTCATTCAAGAATGAAGAAAGTCCACAATAATGTATTTCCTTTCATCAGTGGCTCATAGACACGACCTCTTGGGAATGCATGCAAAAAAAAAAAAAAAAGGCAAATTAAAAAAAAAGTTATATTCCAACATTCTTCGTCAAAATAAAAAAAAAAAAAAATTGAACGATTCAGACTTCTATCAGAATGCAGAGATGTGTACCGACGCCCAAAGGGTAGTCACTGTCCAAAGCCCTTGTCTCTTTCTTATTCCTTAAGTGCTCCCCACGCCCTGCTTTGAATTTGGATATTGCTCTTCTAATTTCCAAGAAATTATCGGTACAGGGTTTTTTTAGACAAAACCAAAAAAAATCGTATCCAACTTCAGAGTCTCTAGATTGTCCATTTTCTCCTTCTGTGGGAACAATGTCATCTGCAAAAACCCAGAGAAGGCGGAAAACTCGTTACTAAAATGAAAGATACACACACATCTCCCTGCATCTCTTTGTCTCTGGAAATATGCATATGGGCATGGATAGAGGAGAGAGAAACGCGTGCCGGCACGGTGACCGGGTGACACTCCAGCCCGGCAGTCAGCGATGTCAGAGCCGAGAGAAGGGGGCTGCTGGGGCGGTAGGAAACGCTCATCGGGAAGCACACAGGCGGACACGGATTCATTTCAAAATATAAGCAGCAGCAGGAACCATCCCAGCAGCCCCGAAGCGCTTGGTGAAGAAGTGCTCTCAGCCCGGCCCCATCTGGCCGGGGCGCACCCGCACCGCCACCGCCTCCCGCCACCTCGGGCAGTGCAGGGGGAGGGACGTGCCGGGCTTTGGCGGGGCGGGGGGCGGGGGGGGGGCATTTCCAGCCGCCCTGTTCTCCTGCCGGCTTCCCTCCACCCCACGGCCACGCGTGCCCCGTCCACGGCGCAGTCCCTCCACTCCCTCCGCCCTCACCAGCGGTGTCGGGGTCCCCTGCCTTACCTAGGGCTCCTGCCGAGGGGATGCGGGTGGGGGACGCCGCCTGCTAGTGGGATGCGGACATGGACCAGGCGCCCTCCATCCTCCACACTGAGAAGGCGTAGCTGAGCCGCTCGTGGGCCACATAGCTGCAGCTTGCCATCTTGGAGTCCAGCTCGTCGCTCTGTAAGACCTGGTAGAGGAAGTCGATGTACCTGGCTGCCAGCTTGAGGGTCTGGATCTTGCTCAGCTTGTCCGAGGGCAGCGTGGGGATGATCTTCCGCAGGGCGGCGAAGGCTTCGTTCAGCGATTGCGTGCGCTGCCGCTCCCGCACGTTGGCCATGACCCGCTGGGTCTGCAGCTCCTCGTAGGACTGCGGGCTGCCGCCGCCGCTGCTGCTGCCGCCGCCGCCCCCGCTGCCCCCGCCCGCCCCGCACTTCTTGCCCCGCTNCCTCACTTTGGGGGGAGGGGGGATGGCATTAGGATCCAAGAGGAAAAAAAAAAAAGGCCAACCAAAAAAATATCCCTCCCGATCCCTCCTTGGAGCCCCTTCGAGGTGTCTGGGATTGGGAGAAAGTTGAAGACTTGGAGGTTCTTATAGCTCCTGCTGGCGGAAAGTTTGGGGGCAGCAGTGTCATTGGCCTGACGTGGAGAGGAGGGACTTTGACTGAGTTTTATAGGAAAGTTTCCGCTTCCCCCACTCCACGCCCTCCCCCAATTATTTTTTTTCAAGCCATTCACAAGTGATCTGGCCTCTCCCCCCACCCCCCGCCACCCCCCACATATGCACCCTTACCCCAGCCTCTTTCTCGGCTTCCTTCTCCGCGGTTTCTCCCTCAGGCTCCTTCTATTCGCACTCGACTTTGGGGTGCTGCTGGGGGGTTATGGGAGTCTCCGTGCTCCCACTGCGCTGCTGAGAAGGGGCCAAGGGATCGCTTAGTGCCTGCGTTGGGGAGCGGCTGCCCCGGAGCAGCCGGGGGGCAGCCCATGGCTCTCGGGCTCTCCCCGCCGCACGGCTTGCAACGAAAGGGAGGAAGGGGAGATTACCCGCGGGGCAGCATTCAGGCACATCCTAATTCTGTCCCGCTCGCGCACGCACCACGCTCCAATCACCGAACGCCCCCGGAGTCTGGCTTTCCGCGGGTGCAGCACGTTTCTGGGCTGGAGAGGGGGGCTGGAACAGCCTTGTCCTGTCAGGCGGGACGACTGCACTAGGAGAAAGCCATCTTCAGAGGTGGAAGCAGCGGGGAAGCTAAGCACTGGCTTCATCCACACGCGTCAGTCCTTGAGTTCGTCTAAAGAGAAACCCGGGAAGGATCGGCGCCCCTGCAGCCCGTAGCCTGGCATTCCGGGAGAGGGCAAGATGTGCAGACCCTCTCTGCCTACTGACCGTTCCCTGCAGTTCGCCCTCCCTGAAGGCGCCCGAGCCCGGCACTTCCTGGGAACCGAGTTTATTTATTTTAAATTATCTTCTACGTTGGCAGCTAAAGCTATTTCTCCCCATCCCCCGCCTTTGTGCCTCCTTCCCCGCTCTCTGGCAGCACAGAGCAGGTGGTGTGTCTTTTTAGCAACAGCTCAGATTCAAACGGGGAGCGTCTGGGAGGCAAAGCCGAAAATCACCGTTCATTAATAAACGGGGCAAGGCAGTTTTGCTGCTCCCTGCAAGGGGACGGCAGCACAGCAGCCGCTTGGATGGGGTTGGACTAGATGACCTTCATGGTGCCTTCCAGTCCAAACCATTCTATGATGTTGGGGCACCTCTGGGAGTGAGGCAGAACTGGGGCAGCACTGTGGCTCCCCGCTTGTGTTTGAGGCAGGAGGTGGGAGAGGGGTAACGAAATAGCAGAGGAGTGATAAATCCCTAGGCCGGAAAAGAAAAAGACGAGGCTTCTGGAAAGCATTGTCATCTGCTTTGGGGAAAAGAACCCTCTCTCTCATCTGCCTGGAGGCTCCCTGTCCCACTGCTGCCCCACTGCTCCTATACTACCCCTTGGTTGAACCTTGAGTCTTCCACCCCATGTTGTGAGCAAATAGTAGTCTGATATTTTTTGAATCTTCTCTTTTGGGAAACAGGCAGAAATAGGACCAGGGAGGAAAAATGGACTAACTTAGCAGGCGAGGGAAGGCGCACAAACCCACACTAAAAGAACACATCTTCTCCAGCTTTCAGTTTGCCCCTGCTGTGTGTGCTGCTATCCATAGGCCAGTTCTCTCACCTTTACACCATGACTTGTCCGGGGAGCTTCAGGAGTTCCCTTGTGTTGGCAGCATCTGCCATCCCCAAGGTAAGAAGAGTTGTCTCTTCCTTCACCTCCCTTTCACCAATTTTGTCTTTGCTCAGAGTCCTACTGTTCATCTGTGGTGTTGTGCAGTGTCATTTCAGAACAAAGGTTCGAAACAGTGGTAGAGAGCATTTGTAGACAGATATCTGGGCTTTCCTTCCTTCCTTCCTTCCTTCCTTCCCTCCCTCCATCCCCTCCCTCCCTCCCTCCCTCCCTCCCTCTTGAGGAAAAAACATCAAAGGGCAAAACCAAACCTGAGTAACCGTTATCTTGCTGGGAACATGGGGCCCATGACTGGATAGTGGGATTCAGCCTGGATAGTGAAGTCCCACATCAGCAAAATCAGTGGAAGAAATCCACTACCTGAAAAGAGAGAGGGACGTTCTGTCCTGAGGGTTTGGTGCTACAGCAGGAGGGATGGCCCTTTTGGGGCAGCTGAACTTTGAGTGAGATGCAGGACATCAGTTCTTGCCATGGGGCGGGAATGCACAGCATAGGCAAGGACAGGTGGAGAGGGAGTATTATATGGTTTAGAAAAGCAGAAAATACAAAAAAATGTAGGTATGGGCTCACCTTGAAGAGAAAGGAGGGGGGTTTGACGATGGTAGGTTGTTATGTTTAGGGTCAGCTACTCTCCATGTAACCTGCAGTAAAATCACCCAGCAGTGGTTAGCAGTACTTGTGTGGTGCTGCCTGGGTCCTGCACACTGCTCAATGAGCCATGACTACCAAGACATCCCCATCATTTTTATTTTTTTTTTTATTTTTTTTTTTTTAAATTTGTCTTCGACTCACAGCTCATATGCGCTGGAGCAAAGGAAATTCAGACAATGCTGTTACTGCCAAGACCCACCGCAGGAGTACAGAGGCCAGGCAAGCTGTTGTGTTAGCAGTCTGGCCTGGGGGGACCGGCCACTGGGCTGTCTGTGGGAGCCTGCCTGGATCCCCCTGGGCCTGCTGGTGGGCAGCAACCCTGCCATGTGCTGGGGTGTGTGGAGCTGTGTCTGCAGGAGGGTGGATGTGTTGGAGAGTAATGTCTGTGGGCCTGTACTGGTGTGTCAATGTGTGAGGTGTGTTTGTGCGTGTGTGCATATATAGTTGATTTTTTGCAGTGTGTTGGGAAGGAAGCAGAGAGAGGATTGCACAGAGTTTAAAGAAAATCAACTTTGGTTTATTTTGAAATATACAATTCTGGTTGGGATAGAGGTGGAGGCTTTGTATTCCACATTAAAACAGTAATCATCATGTGGTTCATAAGATGTAAACCCATCTGTTTTGAACCTCCAAAAGCCACTAAGATAGACCTGTAGATCACTCTGCAGCATGTGATGAAGGATTCCATGCCCTGTTCTCTGCTATGCATAGTCATGGCTTGAGTAAGGATTCCCCTTTCTCCTGAGGAAAGTTCTCTATCCTGCTTTGCTCTTTAGAGTTGACAAGCAAAGCTGAAAGCAGCTCTAGGGCCTTTCTAGGGATATTTTCAGGTCAATTCTCACAGGGTTCCCTGGGCCTCAGCTCAGGAAAGTGTGTGCTGTGGGATCAGCCCTTACATGGGGCATTGTCGGGACATAGAGAACTCCAGCATTTTCTCATCTGTGCAGTAATGTATAACACTATGAAAGTAATCACCACAGATGTGGATGTGTACGTGAAGCTACATAAATGACAAACTCCTAGGAAGATGAAATGAGGAATAAGATTAACAGAATGACAGAAGAAGCTGGGCTATGATGATCATTGTGGTCGTGATCACAGGGAAATCATTTGAAGGGATCTCCCCCAACTACATGTTGGTCCTTGTGTAGGCATCCTTTAACTGCTGAGGCTTTCTCAGAATGAGATAAGCAGGGTCTGCCTTAGCCAGGCAGAAATGTCACAGCTTTTGAGAGGGGTAGGCCAATGGTTTGATTCTTTCTGTTGATTTTTGTTTAAGAATGAATGAAAGGTCTGATTTTGTCTGTCTATTTATAAATCAGTACAGAATTTTAACAACTAATGTGCACATGATCTACTGGTTACAATCACAATGTTGCACACCAATGTGTTAGGTGCATACACACAAATTAGAACTGGATTGCAGTAGGCTGTTTAATATTTCCCATATGGTGTGCACGTACAGACACCATATTTGGGTCTCAAAGGCTGTTCACTGTGGTAAAATATCAAATTTTCTCACTGGTGGGAAGTAAGGCTATTCGGCAATGTAACTATTACCTACACGCACATTCAGAGACAGGTTGCTTGATTATTTTCAGTGTGGAAGCCTTCAGTCTGGTGTTTCCTCAGAAATTGTACCTTCTGTTTCAAAGCCCTCTGAAATAATAGAATCATAGAATTG